>JAPPVO010000016.1:147884012-148145658 GCA_030407325.1 Camellia japonica | reverse complement strand
CTTGAAGTGGTCGGCCAGCTACTTTCACTGGTCAACCGACTAGTGGAAGTGGTCGGCTAGGGGAGAAAGTGGTCGGCCATGGTGGGAGATGGTCTGCACACTAAAAACTAGCTAGTGGTGTGGTGGCCGACCAGAAAGGTGGCCCAAAGACCAAGAAAACCAGTTATCCGACCAGAAAACTGGCTGGTGAGAAGAAAAGTGGTCTCCAAGGGGAAGAACTGGTCTCCCACCCTTGTACCACCTTCCAAACAAGGAAAACAAGGTTTGTACCAAAAACAAACCAAAAAGGATGCAAGACGAGAGATCGGGAGGCAAGGCGCGTAGCCGAGAGCCTCGAAAACTGGTCTACGGGCATCAAAAGTGGTCTCCCAGACCACAGTGTCCCTCTAGGCAGAGGCAACAAGGTGTGGTTCAAAAACCAAGCCAAGTGGAGAATGTTAAGCGGTCCCGAGACAAGGCGCGCGGCCGAAGGCTCCGAAAATCGGAAACAAGTCTCTAAGCAGGAAAAGTGGTCTACGACCACAAAAAGGTAGTCCACAAACCTCCTTCTCCCTCCAGGGAAGGGAAATAAGGCTTGGTCCACAAACCGAGCCAAAACACAAAAAGTTCAGAGGCCTGGAGGCAAGGCACTCAGCCGAAAACTCCGGAAACTCGAACGAGCACAACATGCACTATCACCGAGCACTCAATCAATGACGTCTTAGTCTGAAGGTCGGTCAAAAATGGGGTGTCTACAAGGGTTCATTATCAGAGGCATGATCCCTCTCTTGCCTTACACTATCCCTTGGTTGACACCTCCTTCACCTTAGAGGCTACTCACCAATGGACAATTTGATGAAAGAATGATTTGGTAATTAAAATGTGTAAACAAAATTGACAGGTAAAAGTGACAAGATAAGCATGTCTTTGTGTTGCATTCCATGTGTTCAATCGGACGTTAAATTTGAACACAAGGAAAGGGACATTCATACTCAAAAGTGATGAAATGTGCCACTTTTCTAGGTCTCCATTGCCCTTTCAGCATGATAGGTGGTGGTCTTGTTGGTCATATTTGTGCATTTATTGAAATTGTACAACTTGGATCTTTGGCCATCATGCAATTAACTTGCTTGATTGGTGGTTTTGGATCCAAATGTGTCACTCCTTTGAGATTTTGAGATGATAAGGAGGGAAACAATGCAAACAAATCCTTGAAAAAATCCCCTTTTTGCTCTGTTTGTGCTATGTTGCAGCATGGTGATCTAATGCATCAGTGATTGGCAGTGAACCATCCATGGCCGGTAGTGCCTCATTTCTGGCCAGCAGTACACCTTCTGGGCCAGCAGATGGCCGGCAGCATCCCTCCATGGCCAATAGGCCACTGATGTACACCTCAGCAAAGGTTTGGTAAGGTGGAACACAAAGGTTCTGGAAATGCTCAACCCTGCAAACAGAGACTTTCGAGAGTAAAATGGAGGTCTTTTCAGGGTGAAAACGGAGCATGTGCATCTTCCACTTCCCGAGGCAGAGTAGTGGTAGCATAGTTTAATGTCTTAAATGCTTAGTTCGTGTACATTTGTGTTGTAAATTAATTAATTAGTTTGCTAGTTAGTTAAGTGTTGTAATAATTAGTAATGCTAGTTATTCATTTGGTTTGTAATATTTAGTTTAATTAGCTTAATTAGATTAGCTAGTTAGCTTTTATTCATTCGGACCCTCCTTTGTGAGGGCATAATGTTGCAATAAGTGTGTATGCGTGTATGTATGTTTTCCAACCTCACGTCTTTCTCCCTTTTATTTAATTGATTTCGATGGTCAGATTAGGGATCATATTTCAATTAGCATATCGCATGCTTGCATCCATTCATTTGTATTGCATGCACCAAGGCTTGGCACATCATTCAAACTACATTGCAATTTCAATACTTCTTTGAATACGTGTTTAATTGCATGTTGTTCAAATCAATCCATATGCCATATTAGTAGCCGAGCCTATTAATTTCATATTGCATGTGTTGCATTAGGCATCTTGTATAGTTAGGAATCATACATCTTTCTAACTAGTTTTCTGTTTTGGCTTGGAGTAGTAGGTGAGTTTTTACGCTTTAGCATACTTGCATAAGTGTGAAAGTTGCGATGTTTCACTTGCTTGCCATGAGGCTATGTGCTTAAATGCTAAACTACATGAATGCCTGTGCATAAAGGCTTGTTGTTTGAATTAGAACAATTCAACAAATGTGAGTTTTTATGCCCACTTTGTTGAGTGGCAAATCATGTTTTAAGCCCACTATATTTGGTGGCAAATCCGCACTTTTAAGCCCACTTGAGGTGGCAAATTCAAACCATTTTCACAAACAAACATGAGTTGAATTGTTCCAAATTGAGCAAACTAGTCTATACTTGCTTGCGCGCGTCACATAGTAAAGTCAGTCTAATAACCGGAACATGAGCACATAATGTTTATAAAAATCATATCATGATTGGTAGAGGCCGATCTTTGATCGGCTGAGCGAGGGTGCTCAATTCATGACCTTCTCCCCTCGTACGCAAGTTCCCGAGCCGAGGCAACTTTGGTGATGACGGACACGTTGCCTTTGGCATGAGCCAGGGTTTCCTAAATTTCCCCAAAAATAAAATATTTAGGTGGTGACTCTGTATCTTGCAAAACAGTCCAATTTTGGCATTTTTGATCCTAAAAATTGATTTTCCAAAACAATTTGCCAGATTTGGACTCTTTGGTGTTTATCAGTTTCACATTGCGCTTGTGAGACTAGATTCAGAACAACGGGAGTCCGAACTGTGAGGCCTTCTTTTCAAACCTTCCGAAAGGAGGCGTGAAAAAAGGATAGTCCACAGTTTCTGGTGACTCCGCTGGGGATTTAGAGAACTTGGCTCAAACTCATGATATGTTATTTTATCTACACTTATGTGTTTCTTTCCATTGGTGCACCTAAGTCACTGTGTTTTCCATCTGCTATTCCTGAACGCTTTGCCAGAGGCTCTCTTGGAAAAGCTTGCCAAAAGGTTGACCAGTTGTGGGCTCTGCCACGATGGGAACATAACCGTTGGATCTGGACTACCGCTATACCATTTGATCCTCCTTTTACTTCTCAGTGTTAGGTGTTAGAGGTCTATTAGGTAGTCTTGCTGAGGTATCCTTTTTGACCAATCGACCTAGTTGCATATCGGATGCCATAGAGACTGTTCCAAACTAGGGCAGGTTGCTTACCCGAGTGTAGGAATTGTGTGAAACCGTTTGTTTTGCGTAGTGAATCCCAGCTCCTAACGAAACTAGGACAGGGTAACCCTACCCTTCATAGGGGTTTTTTTGCTCTCACTTGCTTGATATGCGCTTTTAGAGTGAAACTCTACAGGAATGTATGTATCAGTTGCAAGTCTGGGTATCAGTTTTTGGAAGGCAGAATTCAGTTTTGAGCATGGTTCTACAGCTTTGATTACATCAGTGTACTACTTAGAATCTAAGCAGAGGGGCTGTGCGGTTTCTGATTTTTGTTTTCTTTTGCTTTATTTCTTTTTTTTTTTTTTTGGCAAGGTAGTTTTTCATCATTGCTTCAGACGATTCTGTTACCCCCCAAGCACTCTGGACCTGAGTAAGAAGGATTTGCAGATTTGGGGATCTAGTCAGGGGACAGCCAGTGTATGTTTCACTCCCACCAGTTACCAGACGGAGGAGGATCAGGCAGAATTCACCAATTCAGCAGTCACCTTTTACTTCGCCTCTACCCAGTCAAGCCCAGTCTTCTACTTCTACTCCAGACAGACAATATTTGCCAGTTCCAGTAGCTCAAAATCCTCCAGTCAACATGGAAGATATGCTTCGTCAGCTCCAGCAGACCATTAAGACTATGCAATTACATGCTACCCACTAAGCTGAAACCACAGCCCGCCAAGCCGAGGTCATAGCCCGCCAAGCAAAGTGATAGAAAGGCTTCAGCAATAGCAGCCACAATCGGCAGTAGCCTCAGCATCCCATGCACCCCCGGCTGGAATTCCGGCACCCGGGGTCACAATTAATGTCCAGGAAAATACGGGCATTCAAGCAGATCCCATCCTACCTCAGACCTCCAAGGCACTAGTTTACCAAATGGAGGCTCTGTTTGAATTCGAGGTTGACCCCACTGCACTAAAGGTCAACAAGCTAGAAAAGCTCTTCAAACGAGCTCAAGGCATGAATTCAATCCCTAATATTGATGATGGATACACAGATTCCGCAGTAACGCTCTGCCGGACAGATTCAAGATGCCACGCATAGACCGGTTTGACAATTCCGGGGATCCTATGGTTCATTTACAGCTATTCTCTGATATTTTACGACCAATAGGTCTCACCAGACTACAGAAGTTATCGCTTTTCAGCCGGACCCTGTTGGGTATAGCGGTCATTTGGTATGCCAAGCTTGAAGACTCTGTGAAGAGAAACTGGGAAGAAATGGCTAAGGCCTTCATAGCATAGTACTCCTACAATACCCAGATCGAGGTCACTACTCGTGATCTCAAAGCGACCCGTCAGGAGCCGAAGGAGGGTTTCTCAGATTTTGTGACTCGGTGGAGGGCCAAGGCCTCTATGATGACTATTGGGCCGTTTGAAAAGGACCAGTTCAGAATGATGGTCCGTAACTTGCAAGGAAGGTTATTAAAGAAAATGATAGTCTTGCCATTGTTTACATTTGTCGAGCTCCATGAAATAGGGGTTCAAATTGAGGATGCAATGAAGCAGGGGCTAATAGGCCATGAGAAGGAACAACCCAAAAGATCCTTTACATGCAGCTCCAATGCAGCCACGACTGGTGGCACCTTTGCACAGCCTTCGGATGTGAGCATGGTCACCACCACACCCAAGATTGCCAACCCCTTTGTCGGTACATCCAACACAACTTCACAAGCCTCAAGCTATCAGGATCGAGGCCAGAGGTTTTTCACCCCGCTTTATATCTCCTTATCCAAAGCCCTAGGGTTCCTAATCAAAAAGGGACATCTTAAGCCGTTAGAACAATGCCCACTACCCTATTCTCTCTCTCCAAAACATAACCCGGCCAAATACTGTGCTTTCCACCAACAACATGGTCATGATACTGACCAGTGCTTTAGATTGTGTCATGAGATTCAAGATCTCATTGACAGTAAGGTGATAGCACCTCTTGAAAAACCCAACGTCACTACAAATCCTCTCCCACCACATAACCAAGCCCCTCTACCCTGGCAAATAAACCTCATCCACACACTGGCTGTCCCTTATGACCCCAGTATATATATCACCCCTCCCCACCCACCCAAGCCAGCATTGCTCATTCCTGAGAGCACAGACTTGTGCATGATAAGTGTGTCCTCACTCCAACCTGAACCCGTGGTGGTGACAGTGGAAGATGAAGGGAGGTTAGCCTTGGTGGAGAATGCCAGTCTATTGCTTGAGGGCTTTGAGGACTTATCTGATGGGGTGTACGACCCAAGCTGCTATGTTGTGCTAATCAATCAAGCTAAATCGGAAGTGGTGCTGCCGATTGGGATGGAGGTCAGTGTAGTCCGAGAAGATGGACTAAGTTAGGGATTAGATGATCTAGCCGACCTGGAGGAGGATATAGACAATTCGTAGTTCTTTGATGAGCAAGATCAAAGAGACGTGCATATCAATTAGTTTGATCTGAACGAGTCAACAGACAATTCTGGGTCGCTAAGTGATAAACTTGATATAGATAAGGGAACTGAATCAAAGCTTGGAGAATAGAAAGCAAAACCACAACAATGGCTGGAGCAACCGATGGAAAAGGCAAACTACCAGAAAACACTGGTAAAGAACAATTAGCTCAGGAATTGGGCATTGTTAGCACTGTACATACAGAACAAGCAGCCACACTGGAGCGGTTTAGGCAGGAAATGAGTGAAAGTGATCAGAAAGCTGGAGTAGCTCAACGCCCTATGGGGAATGTTTCCACTGAGAGAAGACTTAGACCAAAACTGGACAATTGGTTGTCGATTGCCAGAGTTATGTGGTGGGAAGATGATGATCTGCATCTTGCCCACACTGATGAGGATTGGGGTGAAGGCCTTCCTAACAATACCTGGTATGTGGAAGAAGTTGACCACATGACAAGAAGTGGCCGATATTTCAAACCACCGCATCTAGACCAACCTGAGGCATCTGGGAAGGACAAAGAGGTAGAGAAACAGAAGGGAAAATAGTTAGAGGAAGAGGTTGTGCTGAAACAGTTGAAAAAGATTCAAGCTGACATATCTATTTGGGGACTGCTTATGGCTTCGCGAGTGCACAGACAAGCTGTATTGTCGGCGATGGATAAAGCCAAGTTGTCCATTGAGACTACTATGGAACAACTGGTGGGATTAGTTTTCCCGGGAGGCACTGCGCCGGCATTGACCTTTTCAGACAAGGAGTTACCGCCAGAAGGCTCTTCACAAAACAAGCCTCTATACATATCGGTAGAGTGCTGGGAAAAGTGGGTGCTAGTCGTATTAGTCGACACTGGGTCAACAATCAATGTCTGTCCATGCCGCACGACTTATGCTATTGGCCTGAAACAAGCCAATTTTGTGTGTACAGCCCAGGTGATTCGGTCGTATGACAATACAAGCAGAGAGGTGATGGGAACAGTGCAGATCAGTGTGCAGGTTGGACCCGCTCAACAGGATATTGAATTTCATGTCCTAGATGTTCCAGCCACTTTCAACCTACTACTTGGGCGACCCTAGCTACACCAAGTAAGAGCTGTCTCTTCCACACTCTGCCAAATGTTGAAGTACCCCCATGGAAAAGGGGTGGCCATAGGCTTCGGGAATTCATCTATACATCCCCCGCCAAAGGTCACTACGCCTGTACTGGAGATTGTGCATGGCAAAAAGGATGTTTTCATTTCGAGGTTTACCTTGGCTAAGGCTCAAGTAGTGCAGAGTATTCTAGCTGTCGATGAGGGCTTCTATATCAGTGCCTAATCCGTGTACTTCATGAACAAATTGCAGCACATGCCCAGAATGGGATTAGGCAGAAGTGGCTGGAAAGGCGTCGCTGTATTGGCCGATGTACCACATAACCCTCATGCCTTTGGTCTTGGCTATACGCCCACCAAAGAGGACTGGGTAAGGAAAATAAAAGAAATGGCCGGAAGGGCCGAAGCTAAGCAGACTGGAAGCCACTACAAGCTTGTGCATCGACATATCCGGGGAACCTTGAATGGCTATTTTGTTCGGTAGGGGGAAGACTTCCCATTCTGTGGTTTCCCCGAACCTTGGTTCAACTCTGAGAAGCAGCGGATTCCCGGCTTTGAGATTTTCTTTGACTTGCACCTACAAGAGAGTGACACAGAGGAACATACTGAACTAACTGCTGAGGCTACAAAGAGCACAGAAAGTGATTCCGATAGCAGTGAACTTGAGGTAGAAGTAGCATTGGCATGTCTCCTTTCGGATCCTCAGATCAATTCAGAGAGCTTGGGGAATGACCTAATTGTTTCCATGATTGAAGACCAACCAGGTGTGAACCCTTCTAGCGGCATTCTGGATGCATCTGATGTACCGTACCTCACTTAGCAGCTGGAGGAGGGCTTCCTGCCCAGTAATTCTGAGTCGGGTAGTGAGCCAGAATCTGATTCCATAGAGTCTGTGGAGTCAGAATCAGATTCCAGTTCCTCTAAGTCTGAGTCCGGTATTCTTGGGGTTGATAACCCGAATGTCGAGGTTTTGTCCAAGTCGTCTTTTTTCTTTTCTTTTGAGTCGGTTGTAACCAAGGAACTGGATGAGCTGGACTTTGTGAATAAGAATGCCATCACAGGTTTTGAGTACTTCTCTATGCCACTTGTATATTGCATTGATCATGACTTTCAAAATTTTAGTGAAAACGACGAGGAAGGCATTCCTCTAGCTTTGAAATATTTGATTAATCGAGAGAATGAGAGGTTTGTAAAACCCCTTGTTGATGAAATCATTCCAATTAATGTGGGTACTGAGAATGATCTGTGTTTGGTCCAGATCGGGTCCATGTTGTCTTCGGAGGAGCGTGAGCGCTTAGTCGCTTTATTAAAAGGTTTCAAAGATGTTTTCGTGTGGTCCTACAAAGACATGCCTAGAATCGATCCTGAGATTATACAACATTGGATCCCTGTTGACTCCGAGGCCTGACCCGTCAAGCAAAAGCTGCAAAGAATACGCCTGGATTGGGCTTTGAAGATTAAGGAAGAGGTCACCAAGCAGATAGACGTAGGGTTCTTTCTAGTATCTGAGTATCCAACTTGGTTGGCCAACATTGTTCTAGTGCCAAAGAAAGATGGCAGAATTCGGGTGTGCATGGATTTCAGAGATCTGAATAGAGCCAGTCTGAAGGACGACTTTCCTCTACCGCACATCGACGAATTGGTGGACTTCACCGCAAGACATGCGTTGCTCTCCTTCATGGACGGATTTTCCGGGTATAACCAGATTTTGAAGACAGATATAAAATCACTTTCACCACGCCGTGGGGAACCTACTGCTACAGAGTGATGCCGTTTAGGTTGAAGAATGCTAGGGCTACCTATCAACAGGCTGCAACCACAATTCTGCATGTTATGATCCATAAAGAGATCGAG
The DNA here is from genome assembly GCA_030407325.1 of Camellia japonica. Lineage (NCBI taxonomy): Eukaryota > Viridiplantae > Streptophyta > Magnoliopsida > Ericales > Theaceae > Camellia > Camellia japonica. The sequence continues at coordinate 148,137,089 of JAPPVO010000016.1, read as the reverse complement.
GTGTATGTGGATGACATGATTGTCAAGTCCAAGGAAAGAGAGGGCCACTACACCGCCTTGAAGAAATTCTTTCAACGGATCAGAGAATACAGATTGAGGTTGAATCCACAGAAGTGTACTTTTGGCGTAACAGCAGGGAAAATGCTGGGTTTCTTGATCACATAGAGGGGCATCGAGGTAGATCCTTCCAAAATCAAGGCCATCCTAGAAATGCCACCACCAAGGACTGAAAAGGAGGTACGAGGTTTTCTGGGTAAATTGCAATTCATAACATGGTTTATTTCAAAATTAACCTTGACTTGTGAACCACTATTTGGTCTCCTGAAGAAAGGAAATAAATTCTAATGGGATGACCGATGTCAATTTGCTTTTGAGCAGATCAAGCAGTACCTTCAGAACCCGCCCATGTTGTCGCCACCAGTGCCAGGGAAGTCGTTGATTCTGTATCTGTCAATAACGGACACAACAATGAGATGCATGCTTGCTCAGGAATCTGAGGATAGGGTGGAGAAAGCCATCTACTATTTGAGCAAGAAAATGCTAGACTATGAGACCCGTTACACCCCGCTGGAGAAGGCTTGCTTAGCCTTGGTATGGGCTACTAGGAAGTTGAGGCATTACTTGTTAGCTCACTCCGTAATTCTGGTTTCAAGATTAGATCCCATCAAATATCTCTTCGAGAAACCAATGCTTATGGGTAGGCTAGCTTGTTGGTTACTTCTCCTCTCCGAATTTGATCTGAAATATGTCACTCGCAAGTCTATCAAAGGGAGAGCAGTAGCTGAGTTCCTAGTAGATCACCCAGTGGAAGGGGATGAAGTGGTAGAATATCTATTCCCAGATGAAGCTATTCTGCAAATCGAGGAAGAGATTTGGACAATGTACTTTGACGGAGCTTCTAACCAGTACGGTTATGGGATAGGGGTGTTGCTGATAGCACTCGACAATTCCCATATACGCTTAGCCTTCAAACTCCGGTCCAAAGTATTGAACAACGAAGCATAGTACGAAACGTGTATCGTTGGTTTGGAAGCCGCCCTGGAACTAGGGACAAAAAGGTTGAACGTCATTGGGGACTCGAACCTGGTTATGTCTCAAGCAAAAGGAGACTGGAAGGTCAAAGAAGAAAAGATGAAGATCTATCACCAGACCTTGGACGTTCTGATTCCTAGGTTTGAGAAGCTAACCTTCACTCATCTACTACGGGAGAACAACAGGTTCGCTGATGCTTTATCAACTCTATCTTCTATGATAGACATTCCATTTGGAGTCCGGATGTGTCCAATCATCATTGAATAGACATATACGCCGGCCCACAAGACTATCGCCGCAATAGATGAAGTGCAAGTTCAAAACCCTTGGTTCTATGATATTTAGAACTTCTTAGAAAATGAGGTTTACCCACTAGGGGCAAATGCTAAAGATAAAAGGGCAACACGGCGGATGGCCATTCAATTTATCATCTACGGAGGTAAGTTGTATAAGAGGGGTCATCTGGGAATGCACAAGCTGTGTGTGGGCATAGAAGAATCAAAGCACCTAATGGAGTCCATCCATGGGGAAGAGTGTGTAGCGCACATGAGTGGAGTAATGTTAGCCCAGAAGATTCTCAGGCAAGGTTACTACTAGTCTACCATAGAGGAGGATTGTATTGGTTTTGTTCGGCGATCCCACAAATGCCAAATTCATACAAATCGCATGAATATTCCGCCGTCGAAGCTGTACAACATGACTTCACCATGGCCTTTCTCAGTTAGGGGAATTGCCGTCATTTAGGTAGTTACACCGAAAGTGTCAAATGGGCATGAGTACATTCTGGTGGCAATTGATTATTTCACGAAGTGGGTGAAAGCTCAGTCTTATGCAGTGTTGAAGGCAGCGCATTTGGCTAAGTTTATCCGAAATAACATCATTTGCCGTTATGGAGTCCCGAACAAGATCATTTCAGACAATGGCTCCCATTTCAAGAAAGAAGTGATCAACTTGTTGGAGAAATACAACGTGGCTTTTCATAAGTTATCTACATATCAGCCGTAAACCAACGGAGCTATTGAGGCCGCCAACAAGAATATCAAGCACATTTTGTAGAAAATGGTTGACACCTACAAGGACTGGCCAGACAAATTTCCATTTGCACTCTGGGGCTACAGAACTTTGATTCGGACATCTACAAGGGCAACTTCCATACTCTCTTGTTTATGGGATGGAAGCTGTTCTGCCAATTAAAATAGAGGTTCCGTCGCTGCAGGTTATGGCTGAGTGCCAGATAGCAGAAGCGGACTGGCAGCAGAGCAGGTTCGAAGAACTAATGTTGTTCGATGAGAGAAGGCTGAAAGCACTGTACCATGTTCAGGGTTATCAACGCAGGATTACCAAGGCTTTTAACAAGAAAGTTAAGTCTCAGAATCTTAAGGAAGGGGATTTGCTATTGAAAGACAACTGAGCTCCCATCCTTGACCCTAGGGGTAAGTTCAGACCCAATTGGACTGGTTCTTACAATATCAAAACTATTTGGTCAGGTGGAGCTGTTATTCTCATGGACCTAGATGACATAGAATTTTCCCAACCGATCAGCACGGACAAGTTGAAGAAATATTACCCCTGAGAGGCTCGCTAGGCCGAAAACCTAGAAGGGCGACCTAGGCAAAAGTTAGAGCGCAAAAAATTGAAAAAAAGAAAAACTGACCTCGCAAGGTTAAAAACCCTGAAAGGGCGGCCTTGGCAAAAGTTAGAGCATAAAAGGAGAGAGTTAATACTCGAGTGAACCCGTACCGAATTACGTAAGGCCTGATTCCCATCTTCAGGATACGTAGGCAACTTCATTCTAAAGCTCGCTCGTAAACACCTCCAAATCAACTATGTCCATGTGTTTGATCAAGGCATCTTTGTCTATTCGCTATTTGAATTTCGGTTGTGATCCTTACTCTAAGAAAAGAGCTGGTTACAGTGCTGAGTAGTGCCATTCAGACAACGGGCAATTTTCCATTTTTGAATTCAGGGTTGTACGTCTCGAGGATAGATTCCATATGTGTCAAGTTGTGATCCTTATCGAAAATGGTTTTGAAAAGTTTTGATTTTGTTCAAATTAATCTTTTTACAACTTAGACCATTTTTGGACCAAAAGGAAAATTTTCAGTGCCCACAACTTCAATTTCATTGATTTCAATACAAAGTTCTCGAACTCTCGATACAAATCAAAGTTGCTTTTATTACATTCAGAAAGAAAACTTCAAAAGTAAGATCAACGCAATAAACTTGGGGCATAGATGAGTCAGGTGTTCCTGCGTCCCCTCCTTGTGCTTGTGGAAGCTTCTGATGCTAAAGCGGGCCCAGTTTGTGCCTCATCTTCCAGCCAAGTTAGGCACTCACCAGAAAGAGCGCAGTTGAAACTAGGGGCAGGAGCCAGAAGCTCTCTCGTCCTCCACACAGTGGGATATCGAGCCAATTGTGAACCTCGGATTATGAATGAAGCCGGGTACTCTACCTCCTCTTCCGGGCAAGTTTGGTCGTGTCTGAACTGACGCCTGAACCAGAACGGAAAGTAGAATACACAGTGTGTCAAGCTAATCAGCTGAATGCCAGGTTGCCGAGTAATGCTGTAGCTCATCTCGGGCAGATCAAACTAGGGGCAACGCCAAGCAATGTCAATAGTAGACCTGTTGCACATCCAATGGCACCACTATCCCTCGTTTGGGAAATCCGCTAGCCATTGGCGAAAGAAATAGCTTCGTGCTGAATATGTAGGGCAAGAATCCACTACCTTCAACCTGTCCATGAGCCATATCTGGGGAGGGACGAAAGAAAAGTGAGATTAAAGAATAGAGAGGTATACGTTGAGAGAAAAGGTGAGAAAAGGGCTTTAAGAGAAAACAGAGCATGAGTGCCGAATGATGTGAGAAACACATATTAGAAAGAGTGGAAAACATTACTTGAAGAAATAGTGGACTCCCCGCAAATTTGTTCGTCTTCCGCCGATGGAAGGTGTCCAAACCCATTAAAGTCTCGGCTAGTACCAAGCCAATGCAACTCTTGCCCTCTTTCAAACCTTGGGCTACTTCGATTAGTCGAATGCTAGACCCGCCGAAGCTAGGGGCAAGGAGGAAATGTGCCAACATGCACAAACAAAGGGCGTGTTGCCGACAACCCCGCCAAAGAAGATCGCCTTGGTCACTAGTGTCAGAAAATCGATGAATCAAACTGGGGATATCCAGCTCTCCGTTGTGAACCAAGGATCGGACATCGTGTAAAGTGAGCCCACATATCCTTCCCAAAGTTTGGATGTGACCAAAATGGGACTGAGGCAGAATTTCCTCATCACGTCGCAATTCCATTAGCGTCTGAAATTCTTCGACTGTCAGGCATATCTCTTGCCCCCTGAAGCTAAAGACATGTGTAATTGGGTTCCAACATCTAGCCACGGTATGAAGGAATGGAAAACAAAGTGGAGAACGACTCAGCAAGAATAGTGCATTTTTGTCGAAACCCCAAAAATTCACCTTTTCCGCGCCATCCAAAGTTGCAATCCAATCGGAGAGTTTTTCGGCAAAAAATGTCTCCATTTGTGAAGAATTTGTAGTTGAAACGAAGAAATCACGGAGCTCAGCCTTTTGTAGAAGATAAGGAAGTGAGTGGAAGCCAAGTGTCAACAATGTGGAGGTCCTATACATTGACGATGGGCAAGGCATTATTGATGGCCAGCAAGAGGTATAGATGGCCGGCAGGCCACCCCTCATGGTCGACAGGTGGCCGGCATTCACCTCTCATAGCCGGCAGCCTTCCTCTCATACTTACTGTCCTCCTTTGTGAAGAATAATGTTGGATGCATGTGTTTTGCTCTATTGTTTGTGTGTCTTGAGGCCTTGTGTTGAGTCCTTTTTGTTTCTTTTTGTTAACAAGTTTATCGAGTTGTATTTGTTGTTTACCGAGTTGTTTTGCTTATCGAGTTGTATAGAGCTTTGTTTGTATGTCAATTGTTGGTCGGTTCGTTACCTGATTCAGACTATTGTGAAAATACAAGTATTTGGTTTTCGTTGTCAAATTCAATCTCATTTTTCATGTAATGCGATGCTCGTGATACAAAATACAACACTCTTTCAAAAAAACTTGGTTTTCATTCTAATCATGGTTGCTTTCACAAAAGGTGTAGTACAACTTTTTAAAGAAAATAAAACCTGTCTGAAGCTGTACAGTGTGCTAACACTATAAACCAAAAGAAACTAAGCAAAAATACAAAGATCAACGCCAGTCATCTCAGGATCTAGAGGGCCTCTTCGTCCTCTTCCTTCGAGGAGCAGACTCTGTAGCACTGTCTTCATCGATGCCATTATCTAAATCTGGATCAGAGTCTGAACCAGAGCTGTCTCCACTCTCCGCCTCAGAGCCCTTCTCAGCATCAACATCCCCACTCTCAGAACCCGAGCCAACATCATCATTTCCACTCTCTGTTGACTCTAAATGCTGACTCGCTGCCTCCTCAGCCTCGCTGGTCTCAGTATCATCCTCGCTCAGAATAGGCTCTAAAGGACCACTCTCAGCTCGGGCGCCCCTAGCTTGGCCTCGGCTACGTGCTGGAGCCTGTCTCTCTCTTTCTGCTGCCGAAGGAGGCACTATTGGTCCTGGTGCTGCTCCTGCTGGTGCACCCAGAATGGGTGGGACCTAAAAAGACAGTTGTCATATGTCAGCCACGATATGTGTATCTGCTGCAAGTATGGGGGCAGAATGACTATATGCTGAAGTCAAAAACAGTGTATAAATACAGTACGAAAGTGCAATATTTCAGATGAAGTGTATCAGTGCAATATGGGAAAGTTCGCATGTCAGTTTCAGTGTGTCAGTGGAAATTTGACGACTGGAATGTAAGAAAACTGAAGAAATTACCTGAATGCCATGGAAGCCGAGCAGTGCCTCTCTCCTCAATATCATATCCTCGAATGAGGCTAGGAGCTCAAGTAGATCCTCGGTATATCCTGAAGGTTCCTACAAATGTATTGGGAATGATTAATGTCCAGAACAAACAAATAACAGAAAGAGATGAGAAAACTAAAAATGTGGTACATACCGGAGGTGCGTCCTAGGCTCTGGTGTATCTATGCCCAGCTGCTGCGGGCTTAATCGGGATCTGATAGGCCTCCCCAGTATACCACCAACATGTTAGTGCAGTAGGCAGCTCCGGCCACCTGGTCCCCTGCCTCATCTGGGGAGCCCTCTGCCACGGGCTCTGCTCGCCCGGGTAGCTCTATGTCTCCCTCTCACGGCTGGAGCTTTCACTTCCTCACCCCCACGAACACCGGTCAGAGATGGCATCAATTGTATCTTAATAAAGGCCGCGTAGTCGCCCTCTACACGGAAATACTCTACCTCCAAGCCTACCATGAATTGGATAACCTCTTCGGCATAAAGCTTGTCTGTCGCTCTCATGGACATTGGCGGTGCCATCGGTATAAACGGACCAGGCAGGCCCATGGCCTGGCACACGAAGTGCTCACCTAGGAACCAGGCTCGGAAAATTGGGCCCTCAAGTACAATATGATAGCGAGAAATGCCCTAAGCCACATGGTACTAGGCTCGAAGCTCTGTCGGTATCATGGTCCAAGGCTACCATATGATCTGAAATGAAAAGTGAACAGGTTATTAGTCACTGTCAGTTGCTAATGTATGAATCAAAACAGCCGTAAAGCAAAAGTAACTGTGTTTCGAGTTACCTCATGCACTACTACCATGTCGAAGTACTGACGAAAAAACACGAAGGGCTCACAAGTCCTACCGCAGAGCTGGCCGTCATATACTCAAGAAAAGGGGACCGTCAATGGAATCTCATCTACAGGCTCTGGGGCAAGAGTCGGGAAGTATGCGTACACCCATAGCTGAGGAGAGAATGTAGAGGTATGCAAGCACACAGTATAAACAGATGCAGAAAGTGCAAAGCAGAAAACACACAGTATAAACAGATATAGAAAGTGCAAAGTAGAAAGCACACAGTATAAACAGATGCAAAAAGTGTAAAGCAAAAAGCTCACAGTATGAATAGATGCATAAAGTACAAAGTAAAAAGCACATGTGTTGAGCGGATGTAAAGTAAGAAATGTTTAGCAGAAAATGTAAAGTATAAAAATGGAATTGAGAAGTGTACCTGACAGGCTCGGCAGTAGCCTCCAACTAAGTTCCCTCGCAGATGAGAGGAAGAACTCATATATCTATACAATGTGGTGAGGCTGGCTCCGCCCCAATCATAAAACTGAACTCAAGGAAGAGTCACCAAGGCACTCAGCAAATACAGGCCCACAGTGTTCCACCTATTTGAAAACAAGGTGGTACCGAAGATGAACATCAAGAAGCCCCTGGCATACTGCTCTGTCCCCTCTATCGTCTCGGGCTTAGTCCCCCTGAATTGCTCCTCGAACCAGGTGTATCGCACCATGCCTATTCAGTATATCGGTGGATGTGCCCCAAGCAGCTCGAGCCAGGCTGCCCTCCACTCCTCCATATCTGGGTCAAGAGGGATCGGATCACCCCCAACGCCTAAGCTGGTGATCATGGCAAAGTCGTAAGGAGTCATCGTCATCTCCTCTGTGGTGGAAAAGTGGAAGGAGTTGGTGGTGTCCCACCACCTCTCCACCGGTGCTCCTAAGAGAGGACGGCTCGCGGTAACCCGAGACAAGCTGGAGCAGAAAAGGCCGAAGCCTGCCTTGTCAACAATGTCACGAACTCCAACTGGGAGCTCGTTATACCAATCTCGAGCAATCGTCACACCATAGCCCCTAAAGGCGCGAGACTCACCCTGTGGCAGTGCATGAGATGTAATCAGATCAAGGTAGTGTATGAGACACAGTCAGATGAAAGCAATGCAAGAAATGCATAAAAACAGAGTTCGTACCTTGACGGCAGTGGCCAATAAATGAGACTCTGGCCCCCTCAATAGGAGGTCCTCTGGCGCGTCGTCAGCAAAATTAGTAAAACATCTGATGCCTCCAGTAATAGGCAATATGTGTGTCGAAGGATGATACCTCGCTGGATCAAAAGGTCGTACACTCAATGATAATGGCTCTGGCTCGGCCTCTAGCTCGGCTTTGATGTCCGCCTCGAAGTCTACTGGGGAAGCTTGGGAGGAGCCCCATCCTGAGGAAAATCGTTCGCCATCTAAAAATAGGTGCGAGATGGGTGAAAAGTGAAGAAAAGTGAAGAAAATGGGTAAACTTAGAAAAAGTCAACCTTAAGAGAGAGAAATGAAGGAAAAAGTCAAAGTTGAGAAAAATGCATAGAACTCGAGAGAAACTCGAGGGGAATGAGCCTAGAATGGTGGAAATGAGGAAAGAAGTGTCGAAATCAAATTCTAATCGGTTCAAAGCGAAGAGAACTAGGAGGATTTAGCGAATAAAGTTTGTGTGGAGCGTTAAAAAATGCGTAAAAAGCTCAGATGTAGAGAGGGAAAGCACCTAGAGAGAGAGAGAGAGAGTATTTTCGGTCAAGTGGGTGTGAGGAAATGAGCCCTAGTGGCTTGTATTTAAAGGCCCATACATGAAAAGTCAATTTTGCCCCGAACTGCCATCGATGGCCTGCAAGGCATCATCAATGGTCGGCAAGGCACACTAATGGCGGGCAAGTGGCCTGCGGCCCCCTCTTGTGGCCGGTGGGTTTCCAATGATCTCCCCTGTGTCCCTGGTTCTGTTTTGTGTCCTTGGATTTCAAATTGAAGGGATTGTTCATTATTGAGTTCAAAACACCTCTATGGAAGCTCAGAACTACATTTCTAGTGCACGATGTTCGTCACTCATTGACATAAGCAAGGTGTATCCTTTTGAAGATATTGTAACTTTTCCAAGAGGTAAATCAGAAGTTGTTGTTGAATTGGTTTTGACGAATATGCTTTTGTTGTTGTTGAATGGAACGTGCATTATACTTATACTGTTGCATAGAACATGCTCTTACTCTAGTTGCATAGAATGTGCTTCCGCTCTTGCATTATGCATAGAACCTGCTTATTGCTTTCGCTCTTCAATCATGCATGGAATATATGCATTTGTCTTTGAATCATGCGTAGAATATGCTCCCATTATCAATCATGCATACACTATGCTCTCAGATTGTTTGGTTCGTATAGAACATGCCGTTATATCTCAGTTGTTGTCTTGCATAGAATAAGCGTTTCCTATTCGTTACACGTGCATAGAATATGCGCTTCTCCATTATTGCATAGAATATGCACTTTTCTATTGTTGCATAGAATGTGCTTTCATTCTTGTTTCATGCATAGAAGATGCGCTGTCATTCATAACATGCTTTTGTACACAGGCACGATATTGTATGTATGGTTCATTCAGCGGAGCCAGCACAGGCAAACGATATTGCATGTACAGTCCATTCAGAGGAGTTCCAGGTAAAATCATCCGTGCCCTTCGAGTTACATCCTTTTACTCCCTCTCCTCGCGTGTGAGATGCGTTAGGATCATTCGTGTCCTTCGGTTACCGTCCTTCAGTTAAAAACATTTGAGTGCGTCCTGATGTTCACCACCTTCTTCGGTTACTGTCCTTCGGTTAAAAACATTTGAGTGCGTCCTGATGTTCACCACCTCTTTCGATCACTGTCCTTCGATTAAAAACATTTGAGAGCGTCCAGATGTTCACCACCTCCTTCGGTTACCGCTCTTCGGTTAAAAACATTTGAGTGTGTCCTGATGTTCACCACCTCCTTCGGTCACCGTCCTTCGGTTAAAAGCATTTGAGTGCGTCCTGATGTTCACCACCTCCTTCGGTCACCGCCCTTCGGTTAAAAATATTTGAGTGCATCCTGATGTTCACCACCACCTTCGGTTAGCTCCCTTCGGTTAAAAACATTCGAGTGCGTCCCGGTGTTTACACCGCTCCTTTTGGTTAAAAACATTCGGGTGCGTCTCGGTGTTCACACCACCCTTTTCCTTCTCATGTGTGCAACACATTAGGACCTTGGTTGGGATCTCGGTACGCCCGATGATTTTGTTTCTCTTCATCTTTCCTGCGTGTCACGTAGTTAAGTTTGCGTAATTTTATTACATCCTTTCTGCATGAAATGTGGTTTGGCTCGTAATTCCCACGCATGGTGTGTTTGCTTACTCCTTCTTATGATTGAGATCGCTGTGTCCTATTTCGGTTTGTTTAACTGTGGCATTTTTATTGCATTGCATTTGCATTTAAATGTTTCATTGCACAGTCTTATTGCATGATCATAAGTTATGTTCCTACATCATGCATATCATTTGCATGTTGCCCCAGAACTACGCTGGTTTGATATCTTGCAAAGGGATACGTAGGCAGCCTGTGAGCACAACCATTTGTTTTTTGACTTGTTTGTTTGTCCAAGTCTTACGGCGTTGTCAAAATGGGTCGTCTCTGTGCTTTGACATTCACTCACGTCATTTCATGATTTCCGAGTTCTGTCAAAGAGGGGCAACTATAGACACCCCAGTTTTGATGGCCCTTTAAGACTTGGATGTTCTTGTAGGTACATCCAATGATGAGTTTGATTGCTCGCCGAGCGCTCGAAGTCTCTAGCGGAATGCCCTAGCTTTGAATATTTCAAACCCTACATCCATTTTGTCTTATCTTTGGACCATGCCTGGGTCTTTTTAGCCTGACGTTCCTGATGGCTTGTCGGCCATCCTTGGAGGCTGCCGGCCACCACTTCTCCTTTGCCATCCATTGATGTGCATTGCCTGCCATTAATGAAGCCTTGCTGGCCACCACTGATGGCTGGCCGACTACCATTGTTTGCTGCAGATATTTTGTGCAAGCTGTTTGCACACATTCATGCATCTTTCTACACGTGTGTGGCTGGATGTTTATGAGGGAAATTTGTGTTTTTCTATATATAGAACCCCTCTCTCTCATGTGTAGGGGTTAGAAAAATTTGAGACATAAAAATTTTCTCTCTCTAGATTTCTCTCATTCTCTCTCTTGCAAAATTGTGTGTGTTTGCCTAATTTCTCTACACGTTTGCCTATTTCTCCTACACCAAATCCTCTCACCTTTGAGCTGAGGTTCCTGGGGCTTTCTTGGAGCTCTTGAAGGTGGTTTTGGCTCGAACTTGTGCCTAAAGTGTTCTTTGCTTCAAGAGGTAGAATACTAGTCTTGTTATCTTGTTTTCAATACTTGTTTTTCTATCTTTTTCAATTGATTTTGGGGTTGGTTTTGAACAGTAAAAAACTCTATTTTTGTGGCTTAAAAATGATGGTTTGAGCCCCTTTCTAGTTAGGGAGTGGTTCACCTTTCTTGTTTCTTAGTGTGTAAAGCTTTTGTGCCTTTATCCATCACTTTCAAACCAACTTTTTTGGGCCTTTTAACCACTAAATTTCAGAGGTTTTTCAGTGACAAAAAACTCATTTTGAAGTCAAAAATTGGAGGGCTTAGCCTCCCTTCCTTATGTCCTGTTTGTATGCTTAGTTAGCCTTACACGTTAGCACATTTTTCTAACTTAACTTAGCTTAAGTCCAGCATGTTTTAGCCTCTGAAATAGCCTACTTTAGCTCTTTTTCGGGCTGTTTGGTTCATTTGAACTTTGTTTTGTGTAGTTGTAGTGTAAATCCTTGCACTAGCTTGTTGTTTTAAGGCTTTAAACATCATTGGTGTGACTTGGCTGCATGTTTTTAGTACTTTGTGGGAGCCGAATTTCATTGGATCAATAGGGACGAATGGATGAGTCGTCCGAGATATAATATTTATTCAGCTCTGATCCTAGTCAATTGAAAAGCCAAATAAAATAATTGGGAAGGGATTAGACCCCAGTATCGAAGAACGGCCCTCAAAAATAGGTGAATGGGAAAACAGACTCCGCCCTCAGCAATTGATAGGAGAGGAAAGATGATTGTGCTCTCATCATCCCCCTCTATATCAGTGGTGCTGTCTGGCAAAAGTGACAGATGGAAGTCATCGGAGATGGAAAAATGGTGTCGAAAGCCGGAGATTCGGTCCGCTAAAAGGAGGTCCTTTAGGTGTTTTGCCATCCTGGCCAGCCCAAGGACTATGGAAAACTAAAAGAAAAAAAGGAAGTGCGATTGGAAGTGAAGGAGAAGAAAACTTACAGGAGACGAAGGGAAAACGAGAAACAAAAAAGTTGCAGAAGCCGCAAGTGAAGGAGTTGCACTAGGAGGCGAACCAGATATTTTTGAGTGTTCAAAACATACATTTGAAGAGACAATTTTAAATCACATTAAATGGAGGCAGTGTATGAAGGGGTGGGAAATCGTTATAATGACCAAAAAGCGTGTGCGCGTCCTGACACATTGGAAAGAGGATTAACCGCCGAATTTTTGACTTTCCAGGCTCGAAGCCAAACACGCTGACTAACTGATGCTAGTGGGGTGTTTGGGGGGCAATTGTGGGAGCTGAATTTCATTGGATCAATAGGGACGAATGGACGAGTCGTCCAGGATATAATTTATTCGGCCCTGATCCTAGTCAATCGAAAAGCCAAATAAAATAATCGGCATTCCAACCGGTAGAACAACGGCCGAGTAGAAGTATACGTCAGAGAAAGGTATGGGCCTGGCCCTAAGGCCCAAAAAGAATAATATAAATACAGGATCATCAGTCAGAGAAAGGTATGTGCGAATCATTACGCTTAACTTAAAATAAAAGTAATTGAGAGAGTAGAGATTGACTTGCCCGTCGGAGTGCTAATTCTGGCACCCCCGACTAGAGTGTTTATTCCTTTTTAGGTGACTAGCTGAGGATTACGAGCGTCCCCCAAGATCAGAAGAGTATTTCCAAACCACTTCCCCACAATTGGCGCCGTCTGTGGGAATACTCAAATACATCTATGGTGGGCGTAACGGAAGACCCTCCGATAGTCACTGACGAAACCACACAGAGAGACGACCTCACTCCAACAAAAATGATTGGACCAGAGACTATCGCCGCAAGACGCGCCTTGAACTTCGCCTCATCCTCGACTTCAGCGCATGAGACAATGCAAGCGGTCATGGAACAGGCAAAGCAAAACGAATAGAGGTTGGAAAACATGATCGCTGAGAACGAACGTCTCCGTCAGGATTTCACCTTGGAAGTGGTGAAGTCCAAACAAGCTGTACGCCAAGATCTGGAACGACCTCTGAGGGCAGGTGGTCGACACCTCGAGCCCGACAACAAGACACTGATAGCGACTCTAACTCATTATCCCCGGAACCCAAGAAGAAGGGGCGACCCGAAACTACCAGTTCCTTTGAAGAAAGTCCACGTATAAGGCATAAGCGAAGAAGAAACATTTTAGCTGAAGAAGACCAGCACGATCCCATTGTACGACGGATTGCAAGGATAGTGCTACCCATGAAATTCAAAGCACTGTCATTCACCTTGTATGACGGTAAATCAGACCCCACCGATCATATCTGCCATTACAAGCAAGCCATGACGCTGCATGCAGACAACGAGGCTCTCATCTGCAGAATATTTCCGAGCAGTCTGGGACCACTGGCTGTCAGGTGGTATTATAAACTGGAGCCGCTTCAATCAAGAGCTTCCACCAACTCCAAAAATCCTTTAAGGCAAGGTTTATCACTAATGAGGTCCTGCCAAAGCAAGACGATTCCCTCTAGGCAATGCAGATTCAACCGGGGGAAACCCTTCGTGCGTACTCAGTGCGGTATTGGGAGTGTTTTAATCTGGTAGATGATGCTTGCAATGACTCCATAGCCATTACCGCCTTCAAGATGGGGTTACATCCCGACAGTGCCCTCCGCAGCTCTTTGACCAGACGACCCCCCAAAACAGTATGGTCGTTGATGAAGAAAGTTGAAGAATACTGTAAAGTGAAAGATGACGCCTTGCAGGTTAAAGCCGAAAACGTAGCCAACAAGACGGCTCCTCCTAAAATTGCTCAGCCGTTAAATTCTGTAGCACCTCAGAGCCCTGAACTGCGCATCAGCCTAAATGAGACAAGAGATGGGATTCTCGCCGATCAAGCGACCAATGCTCCCACCGAGCAAATGAACAGCTGCAAGTCGATAGCAGGCGCACAAAGCGCGCCGACAAGAAATATACGGAGTTGACAGAGCCGATCAGCGCAGTTATGTCCAAAATCCAACACCTTCCGTTCTTCAAATGGCCCTCGAAAATGGTGGGACCTCCCGACACGCGAAGACGGGATAGACAGTACGAGTATCAGAAGGATCATGGCCATGATACTGAGAGTTGTTATGTATTGAAAGATCACCTGGAGGAATTGGTACAAGATTGTCGGCTACAACAGTACATCTGAAAATGCAACTCAACCAAAGCAATAGCCTTGAGGCAGGATTCACCTCCACTTGGCGTGATTCACATGATATACAGTTGCCAATGTCATCCGCGGTTCATACGATTCAGTCGAATCCCGACCCACAAAATCAACTCACTCTGGCTAAACGGACCTATGAAGCTACGAGCATTGCTTTTGATGATTCAGATTTGGCCGGAGTGACACTTCCCCACATTGATCCCTTGGTAATCGAGTTACGCGTGAACCGATTCACCGTTGAACACGTACTCATTGACCCAAGGAGCACATCGAAGTTATGTATTACAAGACATTCACCAAACTCGACTTCTCCAAATCGGATCTTTCTCCGACTCCTTATCCACTATTCGGCTTCAACGCCAATCCAGAATACCCGTTGGGAAAAATCATGCTACCCGTTCGAGCGGGCTCCCGAACAGTGGATGTGTGGAGTTCTTGGTCGTCAAGCTGCCATCACCGTATAATCTCATCATAGGGCGACCTTGGTTGCATACTATGCAGGCCGTTCCAAGCACTTATCATCAACTGCTACGCTTCCTGACATAACGCGGCATTGACCAAATCTGTGGCTCCCAGAAATCGGCACAAGCGTATTATCTCCTTCCTGAAAAGACGCCAAAGGAGTTGCAACTGAACTCTATTGAGGTGACAGATCGGGAGAGCCTCGACGATGTTGGTCGGCCCCCAAATAAAAGGCCACGGAAGCCCTAGATCGAGTTGAAATCAACGGAAACCCGGACAGGTTCTTCACGGTCGGCGCCTCCTGAATCAAGTCGACAGATAGCAGCTAATTTCCTTCCTGATCGGCAACCTTGATGTATTTGCGTGGACTCCATATAAGATGCCAGGTGTAGATCTCCATTTTGCAGCACTGTTTAAATGTTGACCCTAAATGCAAGCAGATCATTCAGAAAAGCCGGCGATCAGCTACAGAGCACACTGTCGCCGTTGTTGAAGAGGTTGACCGGTTGCTTGACGCCAGGGCAATCAGGGAAGTGACCTACCCTACATGGCTCTCTAATACTATGGTTGTGAAGAAGAAAAATGGGACTTGGCGAGTCTACATTGATTTCACAGACCTGAACAAAGCCTGCCCCAAAGATTGTTTTCCTCTCTCCAGGATAGACCAACTTGTAGATGCTACGGCACGTCGTCAGCGTATGAGCTTCCTCGATGCCTACAGAGGATACCATCAGATCACCATGCATCCAGAGGACCAAGACAAAACTGCATTCCTCACCCCAAGAGGAACCTATTGCTATAAGGTTATGTCTTTTGGGCTAAAGAATGCAGGGGCAACTTACCAAAGATAGTCACCGCCATGTTCAAGGAGCAACTCGGCCACACTATGGAAGTGTACATTGATGATATGGTGGTCAAGCCCAAGGAAGAGCACAATCATATAGCCGATCTGGAAGAGACATTCGGTATTCTACGCAAATATAAAATGAAGTTGAACGCTTCCAAATGAGCGTTTGGGATCGGCTCTGGCAAATTCTTGGGTTACATTGTCAACCACCGAGGAATCGAAGCCAACCCAAGGCAAATCACAGCAATTCTGGAACTCGGCTCCCCTCGGTCGGTCAAGGAGGTTCAGAAGTTAATGGGGATGGCCGCCACACTCAACAGGTTCATTAGTCGTTCCACGGACCGCTACTGACAATTCTTTCATACACTACGGCAGGGCAAGGCTTTTGAATGGACCACCGAGTACAAAGCCGCTTTCAACAGCTTCAAGACCTACCTCCGATCAATTCTACTCTTGACAACGCCTTTGGTAGGTGACCCGCTCATTTTGTATCTGGCAGTTTCCGACAGGTCCGTCAGCGTCATACTAATAAAGGAATAGCTGGAGGATCAGCGGCCAGTGTATTATGTGAGCAAGGCAATGGTTAACGTCGAAACACGCGACCTTTTTTTGGAAAAACTCATTCTGGCCCTCGTCATGGTAGCGAGAAAGCTGATGCATTACTTTCAGGGGCATACGATCGGGGTGCTTATGGACCACTCCCTCCGGTCGGTACTCCGTAGTGCAGAAGCATCAGGGCGCATTTCAAAGTGGGCTCTTGAACTCGGCTAATACGATATTTATTTTCTGCTTAGAACCTCTATCAAGGGACAAGTGCTTGCCGACTTTGTGGCCGAATTCACTGGGGGTCTTGCCGACTTCAAGTCTGATGAAATGCGACCTAAACCGAACTGGAGAATTTATGTTGGGGACATTTGGCAGTTATACTATGATGGATCATCCAACCAACGGGGCTACGGAGCCGGAGTAGTAATCATGGCTCCCGACGGCGCAATAATTGAGCAAGCCGTCAAACTCGGCTTCGAAGCATCAAATAACGAGGCCGAATACGAAGCCCTTTTGACCGGTTTGCGAAATGCACATCTTCTGGGCGCTCGGCGTTTGCTTGTATTTTGCGATTCAAAACTGGTGATCAATCAGCTAAAGGGGGAGTACACGGCCAAAAATGACCGTATAGCGGCTTACATGAAATCGGCTAGCGCCTTGCTGGAAAAATTTGACTATCATGAATTGAATCAAATAACACGCGATCAGAACACACATGCAGACGCCCTGGCTTGCCTAGCCTCCGCCATTAACTCAGAGATTAAACGGACCATCGAAGTAGGTTTCATCCCAGAGCCGAGCATTGGCCCTTTGGAGGAAATCCAGGTCAATGTCATAGAGTCAGGACCGAGTTGGATGGACCCCATTGCTGCATTCCTGTCTTCCGAATAGCTCCCAGCAGACAAGAAAGAAGCACACAAGCTGCAAAACAAAGCCCTGCGATACTACTTGGATCCACAAGGAAAGCTTTATAAAAAAATCCCTTTCTGGTCCATACCTGGAATGCGTACATCCGGACAAAGTCGAAGAGCTTCTGACTAAAATACATGAAGGCAGTTGTGGTGCCCATTCTGGTGGGCGCTCTTTGGCCCATCGAACTATAACACAGGGATATTATTGGCCGACAATGAGAACTGATGCCGAATGTTATGTGAAAAAATGTGAACAGTGCCAGAAGTTTTCCCCGTTAACCCATTTGCCTGTTGAAGAGTTAAGCTCTATCACCAGTCCCTGGCCGTTCGCCCAGTGGGGACTTGATATCGTAGGACCATTGCTGAGGGCCCCAGGGAACAAGCGATACTTGATCGTCGCGACAGATTACTTCACAAAATGGGTCGAAGCGGAGGCATTAACGAACATTCGAGATGTTGATGTTTGGCGCTTTGTATGGAGAAACATCATAACACGATTCGGCATTCCAAGAGCTCTTACTTCAGACAACGGCACCCAGTTTGATTGTGGCATCTACCGAGAGCTGTGCAGCAAGTATGGTATCCGTCCTTACTTTTCCACGTCGGCTTACCCCCAAAGCAATGGTCAAGCCGAAGCCTCTAACAAATCCATCTTGGACAGCATCAAGAAGAGGCTTGAGAAAGCTAAAGGCAAATGGGTCGAAGAATTGCCGAGTGTATTGTGGGCTCATCGAACTACGCCGAGGCGATCCACCGGGGAAACGCCGTTTGCTTTATGCTTTGGAACCCAGGCGATCATACCCCTAGAGATCGGCCACCCAACCCTGAAATCGCAAGTTTTTGATATGCGCGAGAAACGACATGATGCCGGCTTTGGATTTGATTCTCATCGAAGAACGAAGAGACCGTGCCTTAGCGTCCATGGCACGATACCAGCAACAGCTTGCTAAGTCGTACAATCAACGTGTTCAGCTGTGCCGCTATATACCAGGAGAGTTGGTCCTGAAGAAAGTACTTCCAGTTGCCAAGAAACCAGCTGATGGAAACTTGGGTGCTAACTGGGACGACCCCTATCAGGTCGATTCGATCGCAGAAGTAGGGGCCATATCGGCTCAAAGACATGTCTGGAAGGAGTCTGCCACGGCCTTGGAATTCAACGCACTTGCGTAAATTCTATCATTGAACCCGACCTGTGGGGAATGATACTAGTTTTGAATGGTGCACCATGTACACATTCCACTTTTGTAATGCAAAGATTCCTGTTTACTCACTGTGTAATCCAGTTCAAAAGAGTTCCGATAAAAGCCTCCAGATTCGAAGCCCCATTGGCGCATGATGCCTTTGGGCCGATAAAGCCTCCGGATTCGGAGCGCCCTTCATAGATATCACGATTGGCCAAATAAGCCTCCGGATTCGGAGCCCCATCGGCACATGACGCCTTTGGGCCGATAAAGCCTCCAGATTCGGAGCGCCCTTCGTGGATATCACGATTGACCAAATAAAAGACTTCGGATTCGGAGCCCCATCGGCGCATGATGCCTTTGGGCCGATAAAGCCTCCGGATTTGGAGCGCCCTTCGTGGATATCACGATTGGCCAAATAAGCCTCCGGATTCAGAGCCCCATTGGCGCATGACGCCTTTTGGCCGATAAAGCCTCTAGATTCGAAGCACCCTTCGTGGATATCACAATTGGCCAAATAAAAGACTCCAGATTCGGAGCCCCATCGGTGCATGATGCCTTTGGGCCGATAAAGCCTCCGAATTCGGAGCCCCATCGGTGCATGATGCCTTTGGGCCGATAAAGCCTCCGAATTCGGAGCGCCCTTCGTAGATATCACGATTGGCCAAATAAAAGACTCCGGATTCGGAGCCCCATTAGCACATGACGCCTTTGGGCCGACAAAGCCTCTGGATTCGGAGCGCCCTTCGTGGATATCACGATTGACCAAATAAGCCTCCAGATTCGGAGCCCCATTAGCGTATGACGCCTTTGGGCCGACAAAGCCTCTGGATTCGGAGCGCCCTTCGTGGATATCACGATTGACCAAATAAGCCTCCAGATTCGGAGCCCCATTAGCGTATGACGCCTTTGGGCCGGTAAAGCCTCCGCATTCGGAGCGCCCTTCGTGGATATCACGATTGGCCAAGTAAAAGCCTCCGCATTCGGAGCCCCATCGGCGCATGACGCCTTTGGGCCGATAAAGCCTCCGGATTCGGAGCGCCCTTCGTGGACATCACGATTGGCCAAATAAGCCTCCGGATTCGGAGCCCCATCGGCGCATGACGCCTTTGGGCTGATAAAGCCTCCGCATTCGAAGCGCCCTTCGTGGATATCATGATTGGCCGTCTCTGGATTCGGAGCCACATCGGCGCATGACGCCTTTAATCCGATTAGATCCTACGGATTTAGCGCGAACTTCATGTGTGACACTTATGAGCCGAGCAAGACTCCGAATTCGGGGCGCCCTTTACGGCGAAGATTAAAGCATACATTCAATGGAGCGATCCGTTAAAATAAGTCGGCAAAAACCGTTCGCACATTAAAGCATATAAACATTCAAACTGAAATGCTTAGTTAACTTGGGGTGGCGCCACCGCATAAACAAATCAAAACATGCAAACATTCGAAATGAAATGCCTAATTAAGCATGTAAAAATTCAAAATGAAACAAAGACATTTAAAATAAAACATTTTTATTCAATTAGCCAAATAATTACATAGTTTTGCATGCAATCTACGTTTAAGCATTACAATGTCTATTTTTGTTCGGTTTCTCTCTCGCCGTTGTAGACACCCCATTTTTGACCGTCCTCAAGACTTGGACGTCACGCTGGAACACTCGGTGATCATCCATGTTTGTGTTCGTCTTGAGTTCCCGGAGGTCTCGGCTATGCGCCTCGCCTCAAGATCTCTCGACTCGACTGTTTTGTGTCTGGTTTTGCACCAAACACTTGTGTTTTGCCTTGGAGGGGCAGGGAATGGCTTGTGGGCCATCCCTACACTCCACCGGCCATGGCTTGAGGCCACCAGCTATGTTTTGTAGCCACCGGCCAAATGTTTGGCCGGCCGGCACTCTAGATGGCCGGCCGGCTATCTTTTTTTGGTCAATTGCATTTTTGGCCGGCCGACTACTGTGCATCTGTTTTTGCAGATATTTTTTGTGCAGCTGGCATGCACTTGGCTCCCCTCCATACAGGTGTATGGAGGGATCTCCCTCTTGTTTAGCTTGTCTTGTAAGCTTACAAGATTGAGCTCTATAAGAGGGAGCCTCTTCTCTTTGGTTTAGGGTTAGACAAAAAAGCTGAGGAGAGCTCTGATATTAGGGTTTTGAATTTGTATCTCTTCTATCTCTATATCTCTCTCTCTTGAGCTTAGTGTGTGCGTTTAGCCTTAGTTTTCACACAAACACCCACCATCACACCTTCTCTTGGAGCTAAGGTCCTTGAGGCTTGTTTTTGGAGTTTTGGAACTGGTTTGAGCTTGAAGAACCAGCTGGAGCACCATTTGTGAAGAGGGTCTCCAAGGGTAAGGAACTAGTCCCTTTATTCCCCATTTTTGCATAGGTTATTTTCCCATCTTGCATCTGTTTTTGGGCTTAGTGTATAACATAAAAAGTTCTGTTTTTTAGCCCTCTAAATAGTTGATTAGGTTGCCTTAAGCTTTGGGGTTGTTTGACCCCTCTTAAGCCTTGAAAGGCCTCATTTTGTGCCATTTTGAGTGAGCTCCGGGACCATTGAGTTTGGGCCTCCTCACCACTGAAATCTTGAGGGATTTCAGAGGTGAGGATGGTGCCTTGAGGTCCTAGGAAGGAGAGGACCATCCCCTCTCCTTTGTCCTTAAAAAGGACCATTTTTGTCTCTTGAGAGAGCACCATGTTTAAGTGTGTGTTGGCCATGCCTTAGCTGATTTTTATGCTTATTATGTCATAATATGCCTCTGTTTTAGTTAGTTTTGGTACACCATGCTTGCTTAGTACATGCCTTGTAATGCCTTGTTTTAGCCTTAACATGTCTTATGTTTTGAGTCCTTATTCAAGCATGTTTAGGCCTAGCTTTGTGAAGCCTTTATGTTTGTTTTGCCATGCTCAAGGTCTGCCCTTAGTTGTTTTGGTCGACCATAGCATGCATTGCATAGCCCCTTTGCATTTTGGCTTGTTAGCCTTGGACTTTGGACCATATTGCATGCCATGCTTGTCTTGTTCATTTGGTTTGGCACCATTTTAGCATGATTTCAAGCTTTCTATGCATGCTAATTGTCCATGTTTACCTTCTTTTAAGTGTGCTTAGAAGTTGTCCCTTTATGCTTAGGAATTGGACCATATTCGCATGCATGTGTGTGTGTGTTTTGGACCTCACTTCCATAGCATTGGCCACTGTTTTAGGCTTGTTTGAGGGCTGCCTAATTTAGTTTAAGTCCATCCCCTTTGCATGTTGCATGCTTTGTATGCTTCCTTGTATTGCCATGTTGCATATTAGCCAACATGTCTAGGTTGCATTCCATTTGCATGCATGCTTAGCCTCTTGAGATGCTTGTGATAGAGGTTAAGCCCCATTGCTTGATTATGTGCATTGCATTCCATATCAAGATGCACTCTTGATTCTTTGGGCCATCATGCATGGAAATGCGTGATTGGTGGTCCGAGAATCGAGGCCCATGTCCCTTTGAGTCATAAACATGATAAGGGATGTGATTGGTGCATACATTGCTTGAAATGCATTGCCATGCCAAGTCTTGCCCTCTGCTGCTGTCAAACACAGATTCTGCAGGAATATTTGGCCGGCCGGCTATCTTCATTGCCGACCGGCCATCATTTTGGCCGATGGATCAAATTGTGGCCGGTGACCATTCTACATGGCCGGTGGTATTCTCCTTCAGCCGGTGGTGTTCCCTAGCATCCAGAGAGCAAACCCTGAGGCTTTGGCAGTCATCAGGGGAGCATAGCAAGGAAAACAGAGGCATCTTGAGCATGGCAGTGGATTTCCGGGCGGAACCGAGCGCGCATGCATTGAGCCCTCTGCTGAGGCTGCTGTTTACTGCTTTCGATTAATTAATTTGCTTAATTAATTTTGGTCTGTAATATTTAATTAGCTCGTAGGTTATTAATTAAATTGTATTATTCTTTCGGTCCCTCCGCGAGGGCAAATTTGTAATAAGTGTGGGTGCGTGTGTGCATGTCTTCCAACCCCCACTTCTTTCTCCTTTTACTTACCTGCTTTCAATGGTTAGTATTAGGCATATTTTTTAGCATACCTTATGCTATGCATGCGTGCATCATTCATCAGTATTGCATGCACCGGGCTCGGCGCATCATATTAACTGCATAAGCATTTCAAATCTAACTTGAATATGCTACTTGTGCATTTTCACATGTCATTTATAGACTAGCCGAGCCTACTCTAGTGACATTCCGTATGCGTTGCATTAGGCATTTTTAACATGGACTTGGATCATGCATGATTGCTAACATGTTCTTGTTTTGGGCGGAGTACTGTGAGCTTTTATGCTTTAGCATTTCGCATGCGTGTGAGTGTTGCCATGATAGCATGATTACCATGAGGCTAGCTGCTTATGTGATATGACTGCTTGAATGCCTGTGGGTGAAGGTTGGATTGTTTGAGTTGGAACAACTCGTTGAAATCCGTATTTTAGCCTACTTGCGAGTAGCAAATTCCAAAGCGTTTTCCAAACAAACGGATATGCAATGCTTGTTCCAAATTAGGCGATTTGGTCTATACTTGTTTGCTGTGCGCATAACATAGTAATTCTAGGCTAATAACCGGAATAAGAGCATAATGTTTTCAAAACAAGATATCATGGTTAGTAGAGGCCGATCTTCGGATCGGGCGAGAGGGGGTGCTCATAGCTGACCTTCCCCAATCGTACCCAAGTTCCGAGCCGAGGCAACTTTGGTGATGACGGACACGTGGCTTTGGCACCGAGTCAGGGTTTCCTAAATTCCCCCATTAAAAAATATTTAGGTGGCGACTCTGTATCTGGCAAAGCAGTCCATGTTTGGCACTTCTTTTCTAAAAATCTGTTTTCTCAAAACGATTTGCCGGATTTGGACTCTTTGGTTCAGATTAAGAACCGTGACAATTGAGTCCTGAACTGTAGTAGACCCACAAACGAACAGAACGGGACTCATCCTCCCGGGGCGTTCGGGGACGTCTACAGTTTCTGGCGACTCTGCTGGGGATTTAGAGAGCTTGACTCGAACTCGTGATATCCTGTTTTGATTTCACTTATGTGTTTCTTTGCATTGCATATGCATTGGTGCGCCTAGGACACCGTGTTGGCCATCTGCTATTCCTGAGCGGTTTGCCGGAGGCTTGTCTTGTCAAGGCATGACCATAAGGCTGACCGGTTGCGGGCTCTGCCAGTATGGGAACACAAACCCCAGTTTTACCGGGGCACCCTTTTGACCATTCGACCTAGTACATATTCGGAATCCATAGTGACCATTCCAAACTAGGACAGGTTGCTTACCCGATCTAGGTTGTTTGAAACCGCTGCGTGCATAGTGAAACCCTAGCTCCTGACAAAATAGGACAGGGAAACCCTACCCCAACATAGGGGTGTTTTGGCTCTCATTACGTGCTATGTGCTTTTAGAGTGTATCTCTACAGGAACGCGCATGTCAGTTTGCAGCTTGAGTATCAGGCCTGAGGGCGCCAGTATCAGTATTTGTGAGAATCAGTTATATCTGTGGGTATCCGATTCTGTGTTTTGGGCAGTGATTTGGGAAACAGTGATCAGTGGTAGAGTACAGTTATTCGGCTACATCTGTGTTTGATCTGTTTGGGCTGAAATGCTGCTTGGTTTTCCTTTCAGTTCAGAGAATTGGTCCAGAATAGTCAGTGTTCCCCTTGCTGAGGCAAGACAGATATCTGATCCGTCAGTCACCGCTCAGAACAGTGGACCTATGATGACGCAGAATTCGGAAGAGATTGTGGTTATGACAGCCGCATTAGATCAAGAATCACTCTGCAAAGTGAGACCAATGTTGATGTGCCGCATCCACCCAGGTCGCCTGCTGCACACCCGGTTTGGACCCCCAGTTGTATCAGGCTCGTGAGCCCACCACATTCGAGTTGATGGGGATGATAGGTGACCTCCAGAGGTCCGTGGCGGATCTCGCTTACGGAATGTCAGCTTCGCCACCAGCGCACCATATGCCGGGCATTTTGTACCCCAGGAGCCCCCATTGCTGGGACGGATTGTGATCGAGCTTAGCCAACCGGAGATGGCCTCCAGCTATAACAATGACGTATCAACCCAAACCCTCGATCAGGCTGAGGCCAGAGGTAAAGAAAATGAAGGCAGATGCCGATCCCATTGAACAACTGCTGTGGGCAGTCGAGGCTTTGAAAGCCGGGGGGATGAGTAACAACAGTGTTCGCAGTCCTGACCAAGACTGTGGATGATGTTTTCCCCGCTCCAACTGAAGGCAGTACCAGCCAATCAGAAAACCGGGATAGGCCCCGTCATGCCAGAACAGTTCTTTCCGTTCCCAACCCTGCATGGGAAAGATCAGAAAGTCAAGGCAGTGCCTGCCGACCCTTTCGCTAGTGCGTCTAGCAAGAATTCTCAGACTTCAAAGTACCTGCCCCGAGGGCGGGGGTCTTTCACGCTCTCTACATGCCATCCAAGGCACTTCAGATCCTGGCCGAAAGAGGGCACCTTAAACCCCTGGAGCCCAGCCTCTCCCGAAGAATCTCCCTCCCACACATGATGCTGCTCAGTACTGCGCGTACCACCAGCAAACAGGTCATGCTACCGACAATTGTTTCCGCCTCCGTCATGAGGTGCAGACTTGATCGACAACGAGGTTATCCTCCCGCCCACCTCAGCCAAGTCCGTTACTACTCAGCTATTGGATTTTGAGGATACTGATACTGCGAGTATGTAATCAGGAAGTGAACCACCTGCGGGCGACCCGCATTTTGATTGGCGTCTGGCACGCATTTTTGAGCATCTGCGATGCTAGTTTTGTAAATTCTGGCTTGGGTGTCGAGTCAGTCTTTTGTTTTGTTTTGAGTCTGTCTCATTGTCGTGAGTCAGTCCTTTTTGCTTAAGGGTCTGTCTTGTTGTAGCGAGTCAGTCCCCTTTGTATAGAATACAGGTGATTCGGGGTTGCGCCTCGAACACCGTTTTGTTTTGTAATTACCCTTTTGCTTTCTTTTGAGTCTGTCTCTGCTGTGGAGCCAGTTGCAACCAGGAAATCTGAATGAAACAGCTGCGGCTATCATGTTTCCGTGCTTATTGCTATTTTGGGCTAGTTTGTGCAGAGGATTTGAATGGGACAACAGTACATTCCACCTGCTCTCTTGTGCCCTGAAAATCATTGTAATGACCTAAGTTTTTCCAAAACCTTTTTGAGCACTGTGGTGATAAAAACGAAGAGGAAGGAATTCCTCGGGTTTTACAAAACTTTGATCAATTTGAGAGAAAGATAGGTGTGCTAAGCCTTTAATGAATGAAATCATGCTTGTTAGCGTGAGTATTGAGAAGGACCCTAGCTGGATCCAGATTGGTTCCACACTATCTTCAGCGCGAGCGATTTGTCGCTTTCATAAAAACTTTCAAAAAAAATGTGTTTTGCGCGGCCCTATGAAGACCTGTGTGGAATCGCTCTCGAGATTGTGCAGCCTAGGATCGCTCTCAGCCTCAAGATTCAATCCATCTGTTTTCAAGCCTAAACCACAATCCGGACTGTTCAACGATCAACCGTCATGTGAGGCCCGTGTGGCCAGGTTTGAAGCAGCCCTCGAGCAAGAGGCACCAAAAGCAGATCAAGAAGGTCGGATCTCACCGCAAGAAGCTCGTGAAGCAACCGTGATGGATCCTTCTGCAGATCAATACAACAGCCACTCTCCTAGATACAGAGGGCTTCAATCTCAAAACCACTTGGCATGGACTTGTTACACTTTTACCCTTTGAGAGGCTCGCTGGGCCGAAAACCCGGAAGGGCGACCCAGGCAAAAGTTAGAGCAAGAAAAGTATATACAAAAAAAAAGAAAAAAGAGAAACATACAAAAAAAAATGCAAAAAATACAAAAAGCAAAAAAAATACATGCAAAAAAAAAAAAGAGAAAAGAAAAAAAAGAAAAGAAAAAGAAGCTCGCAAGGTCGAAAACCCGCAACGGGCGCCTTGGCAAAAGTTAGAGCCTAAAGAGTGAAGGTTAAAATACCCGAGTGTACCTTAACCGGAACTACGCAAGGCTTGATTCCCATGTTTGGGATACGTAGGCAACTTCGTCCTGAAGTCCAGCCCCCAACGCTTTCATAGCGTCTCAGTCCATGTAATGGTTTTGATCACCTTTGCCTCCTCTGAATCTGTAGTTCGGTTGTGACAACCGGAACCACGAAGTCAACTTCCTCTTGAAGTCCAGCCTCCAACGCTGTCACAGTGACTGTGTCCATATATTGGTCCAGACCATCTTCGTTTCTCCGTGTCTGAGAATTCGTTTGCAATCATCACCGATGAGGACTGGTTTTCAGCATGCTGCGGCATCATCCAAACAAGGGGCAACTTTCCGTTGCCAGTTGTATGAGTCGCCGTTTAAACCAGGGGCAACTTTCGTTGCCATGCAGCCCTTTCAAGCAAGGGGCAATTTTCCATTGCCTCCGATCCGAGGTTGCGCATCTCAAGAGTAAGTTCCGTGCTCGTTGAGCATCGGCCGGTTGCAAAAATAGTTTTTGAAAATTTTTACTAAGGTTGACTATTTTCTCGAAAACTATTTCATTTTCCAAAACTAGACCATTTCTGGGACCCGGACGGGAAAATTTTCAGTGCTTATAGTCTAACTTGCATGATTTCAAATCAAAAATTGAACAAGCATGTTAATTTAACTCTCATTTTGGTCAAAACTGCTTTAGTAGGAAAACCAAAAAAAAAATGGTCAAATGATGAACTAGGGGCACAGTCGAGTCAGGAGTTCTGTCTTTCCCCCGTCATCAACATAGTTTGCCAGGAGGGCACTCTATCCACGGAAGAAGGCACAACTGAAACTGTCTGTAAGGGCTGAAAGCTCTCAACATCTTCCAAACGACGGATATCAAGCCAAGTGCGAAGCACGAGTTGAGATGGATCAAGATACACCATTCCTGTCTGGAACATCGGCTAGACATCACCAGAAGAAATAGCCGTGAGCCAATAGTGTTGGGCGCAACCCACAACTTCCTATTCATCCATCGATCACCCTGGGGAGGGACGAAAAATGAGAGAATAAAGAATAGAGAGGTGTAAGTCGAGAGAAAAGTAAGAAAAGGTTTTGAGAGAAAAACCGAGCTTGAGGGCCGAGTGATGTGAGAATCACAAATCAGAAAGGGTGGGAAACATACCCGGAGGGACTGGCTCCTCGAGATTTGAGGCCTTTTGTTTTGTAAACACGTCCGTGTGTCGTGTCTTTTGTCTTGTTTACCTCAACTTTCGTTTTGGTCTTTTCCGAGTGTGTCTCGTTGGTTTAGGTCGTGCACCTTTTGTTTGAGTCTTTCCGCTGTGTTCAGTTTTAGGCTCGATACCCCGTTGAAACCCTTTTCAAAATTTAAAATCGTTTATGCTCAGAGTGCTGTGCCATTCTCTACATTTATACGAAGCCAAAAGAAGAAAGGGAAAATTTGGGGCATCTGAGTGTTTCAAGTTCAGCGTTTCCACCTTGTATTCCGTCTTGTCAGATTGGGCTGTTTGTTAGATTTGCCGTGTGCAGAATGAACGAGTGCTGTGTTATGGGCTGTGCAGATTAGTCCTCAGCAGAGTATGGGCTGTGTGTTCAGAATAGGCAGTGGGTTGCTTGGGTTGTTTTTGCCATTGTGGTTCGTTATCTGATTATTACAGTGCAAGTGTTCAATTTTCAGACAACAAATCAATTTCATTTACATTGAGGTGTAATATGGTGTGATGCAATGCAATGTAAAGATATACAAATGTAACACTTTTTCAGACAAAAAGTTTGTTTCATTTCATCATCTTTTCAAGTACATAAGTTTTGGAAACAAAATCTGCCTGCGGCAGTACAAAGTATCCTAGCTACCAACAAAAAAGGAAAAAGTGCAGAAAAGAAGAAAAACAGCAAAAATCTGTATCAAATGTCAAAATGGCTCCGGGGCTATCAGTCTGTCCTAGTCCTCTTCCTGGACGAAGGTCCAGGAGCATCATCAGCACTGTCATCTGAGCCCGAGTCCGAGCCGTCTCCGGTCTCCTCCTCCGATGACTCTGCCTCTGCCTCTGCCTCCGCCTCGGACTCCTCCTCATCATCATCCGGAACCGGCGCCCGAGAGCTACTCCCGACGTGAGTGCGCCCCGCCTTGGTGCGGGGAATACTCTGCCCTCCTCATCTCTCCCTCGGACAGGAACGGAAGGTCCAGCTGGAGCACCTCCTACAGTGGGAATCTGGAAGGAGGAGGCTGAAAAGTACAAAGGCAAATGCATCAGTACCGTGACAGTTTATAGTGCAGAATGCAGTGTATGAGTACATGTGTATGCCGTGAGTGAGCAGTTTATCAGTGCAGAATGCAGTGTATGAGTACAGTGTGTGAATGCCGTGAACAGTTTATCAGTGCAGAATGCAGTGTATGAGTACAGTGTGTGAATGCCGTGAACAGTTTATCAGTGCAGAATGCAGTGTATGAGTACAGTGTGTGAATGCCGTGAACAGTTTATCAGTGCAGAATGCAGTGTATGAATGCTGTGAGATCAATGTGTCAAGTGTTGTGTTGTGCATCAGATTATGTGAAGCAGTTTATGTATGGCTTGAGACTAGGGTCAGAAGAACATACCGGAATACTGTAGAGGGCCAGAAGGTCGAAAGTCCGCTGCAACATCCCCATCATGGAGGCATTCAACTCCAAGGACTGCCGGGTGTACTCGGAGGAAGCCTGCAAAAGTCTCTGATGCATCAATATTCTGCGGAATATCAAAGAAATGAAATGAAATGACTATGCAAGATGCAATGTGAAGTAATACATACCGGAGGCAAGTCGGGGACACCGACCAACTCGTGATCAGCCGGAGGAAGGGCAAAGGGGATCTGGTAGGTCGCCCCACCCTGCCCTCTGTATGTCATCGT
Source organism: Camellia japonica (assembly GCA_030407325.1). NCBI lineage: Eukaryota > Viridiplantae > Streptophyta > Magnoliopsida > Ericales > Theaceae > Camellia > Camellia japonica. The sequence continues at coordinate 148,108,011 of JAPPVO010000016.1, read as the reverse complement.
CGTAGGCAGTGCGGGCCAACCAACCCCCCGCCCTCTCTGAGCTCCGCCACTGCCACGAACCCGGGCCCTCCTCGATGCTCCCACTCCAGCTTTTGCTCCTGCCCTGGCTGCCGGTGCCACGGGCCTCTCTCCCTCAACTCGACGGCCACCGCCCAGAGGCCGCATGATGTACGTCTGCACGTACTCTCTGTAATCGCCGATGCCTCTGAAGCGGATCGCCTCCCAGCCGATCGTGTACTCGGCCATCTGCTCGACGGTGAATCTCTCGGTCTCCCTTATGTCCTCCGGAGGGTGAACCGGAACTATCTGCTCTGGTAATCCCAGGGTCTGGCGTGAGAAACGCTCACCTAGGTACCAAGCCCGACAGATCGGGCCCTCTAGCAGAATTCGGAAACGCGAGGTCTCCTCAGCACCGGCAAATCGGTCTCGAATCATCGCTGGCAATGGAGCCCAAGGCTGCCAGGTGATCTGAAAATGAAATACAGTTTGTTATCTACTGTTATTGAAAATATGCAGTGAAAAGTGAAGCTTAAATAAACTATAAAGTTAAACATACCTCTGCGGGAGTAATGGTGTCAAAGTAGCGGCGGAAGAAGCTAAATGTCTCCCAAGGCCTCCGCACACACCTCCCGTCGAAGCGGCGGGAGAATGGAACGACAAAAGGGGTCTCCGTGTCTGGCACTGGGGCTAGTCTGGGAAAGTAGGCGTAGACCCACAATTGCAGGGCAAATACCAAGTATGCTTATCAGATAAAGCAGAATGCAGAATAAAGCAGAAATAACAGAGCCGTGTATCATGCAGTGTATTGTGCAGAGTGTACAGTGTGAGCAGTGTACAGTCAGTGTAAAGCAGACTACGGTGTGTGCCGTGCGTACAGTATACAGCTAGTGTGAAGCAGACTACAGTGTGTGCAGTGTACAGAGTACAAATAATAGAAAGCAGGAATGTAAAGCAGAAAAAGAAATGTACCTCCCAAGCACGCCAGTAGCCCCCGAGCAACTGTCCGCTGCCACGGGAAGTCGAGCTCATGTATCCATAAAGTGTAGCCAGAGCGGCGCCACCCCAGTCGTAGTGCAGGATCTGAGTGACATCCACTAAGGCGCTAAGCAAGCAGAGGGGCACGGTGTTCGCCCGATCGGTGAAAATAGTGGTCCCCAGTAGGAACATCAGAAAGCCGCGCGCGTATCTCTCCACGGCCTCCTGAGTCATCAGAGCCTCCTCAACCAAAGCTGGCTGGACCCTGAACTGGACCTCGAACCAGGAATAACGGACGAAGCCTGGACGCGCAAGAGGTGGTGCCTCGCCAAGCAGATAGACCTGAGCGGCAGTCCACTCGTCCATATCGGTGTCGAAGGGGATCGGATTACCCCCTACCTCGATGCCTGTGAGCATCGAGAAATCATAGGGAGTCATCGTCATGTCTCCCGTCGCGGAAAGATGGAACGAGTCGGTGGTGTCCCACCACCTTTCCGCCAGAGCAGCGAGGAGAGGCCTGCTCGCGGTAAGTCTAGACAATCCTCTGCAAAAAGCGCCGAAACCGGCCTGATCCACAATGTGGCGAACCGCCTCGGGTAACTCAGCATACCAGTCTCGAGCGGCGATATTCCCATACCCGCGGATGGTATGGGAATCCCCCTATTTTCAAGCACACAATTGCGAAGCAAATACTAAATATACTAATTTTGAAAGGCATTCAGAATTGATACAGATATAGCATGTGTGCAAGTTTTTCAGATTCAGACAAATGCCGAGTGCCGGTGTGCTTACAGTGAACTACAACGTGTGATGCGTCAGCATGTTCGAGTGGTTCAGTGCAGATATAGCACGTGTGCATGTATTTTAGATTCAAACAGATACCGGGTGCCGATCTGCTTATGGTGAACTACAACGTGTGATGTGTCAGCGTGTTTGCGTGGTTCAGTGCAAATATAGCATGTGTGCAAGCTTTTCAGATTCAAACGGATATCGGGTATCGGTGTGATTGCAATAAACTACAGTGTGTGCCGTGTGTACTGTGTCAGTGCGTTTGAGTGATTCAGAGCCAATGCAGTGTGTGTGAACGTGTCAGTCTTGAATAGGTTTCAGTTATAAGTTTGGTTGCAATCAACTACAATGTACAGTGCGTCAGTGTATCTGAGTTAAGCAGTTAAAGAATGTAATCAGCTATGGCAGTTTTATATTCTACATTGCGGAAAATAAAACGGAGGAGGAAATGTTACCTCGGAAGCGCCGAAGGATAAATGAGATGTAGGCTCACGCAGGAGGAGCTCTGGTGGCATCGCTCTGTCGAAACTCCGAAACTGGCGAAGTCCATCCGGGGGCAGCACGTGAATCGCCGGCCAGTAAGTCGCCGGGTCAAAGGGACGGACACTCAGGGGGAGAAGCTCGACCCCAGGATCCATCTCGTGATCCGGGGGAGTCCCGTCCTGTGGAATATCGTCGGCCATGTCAAGTGTGACGAGGGAAATGGTCGGAGAGGGAAAACTAAGCTAGAATGTGAAGGGTCAACGAAAAGTCAACCCCCGAGAGGGTGAAAAGTGGCCCAAGAAGTCGGGAAGTGAAAAAGGCACGGAAATCGGGAGGAAAACAAGGGGAACAAACCCCAAGAAGAGGAAATGGCAAAGGAGGCACCGAAACGAAGTTTCGATCGGATGAAAATGTTCGAAACGCGAAGGAGATCGCGAATCGGACGATGGAACGGGGGTGAAAACGCGAGAAAAATGGAGAATAAGGCTCGGGAAATGTTCTAGAGAGAGAGAGGGAAGGTTTTCGGCCAAGGAAAGTGAATAAAATAGGGTTTGGAACCCTATTTTAAAAGGCCCAAGCCGAAAAGTCAAAATTGCCCCGATTCAGGCATTTTTGGCCGGTCGGCTACATTTTTGGCCGGCCGGCCAAATGTTTGGCCGGTGATGTTTTTTGGTGGCCGGTGGATGGCCGGTGGTCCTCTCTTCCAGTCGGTGATGCTCCTACAACCTTGTTTAGGTCAGATATGTAGTTTGGGGTCTTCATTGTTCAAGATAGGGCAAGAAATGGCATTTCCGAAGCTCGACCGGCCTCCGTTTTGACCTCGGACCGTGCCTTCTGTGCGCGGCACTCGAATTTGTGCAAGGTGTATCCTTTCCGTATCCTTTTGTCTTTTACAAAACTCGAAAGTTGCCCCATGTGCAATTGGCATGCATTCAATCGCGCTGTTTTGGCGCATCTCATTGCATTTGGCATGCATTCAATCGCGTTGTTTTGGCGCATCTCATTGCATTTTGCATGCATTCAATCGCGCTGTTAAACGCATCGCGCTATTTTGCGCATCACACCGTCCTGTACAACACCCTTTTGGTCTGGCGAGACCTTAAATACGCTCGGTCGGGCGGGACCTTAAGCACCCACGGTCTAGGAGACCTTAAATCCTCGGAAGGTGCAAAACCTTTGGTGCTTGCATGTCTGCATATGTTGTAGCGCTCATCATCCCTCGAATCATTATGCATACATACACGCATCGTAACACGTACAACTTGCATTGATGTGAATGCTTCTCACGTGCCTTGTCATGCATTTCAAGCCGCGCGTCGTCGCGCATTAGAAAATTCATGCATTGTCATGCATTTCAAACTCACATGCATTGTCATGCATTTCAAAATCACGCGTTGCCACGCATTCTAAAGTTCACTGGCATTATTACGCATTTCCCCAGCAGACGGTCTAGGAGACCTTAAATCCTTGGAAGGTGCAAGACCTTCGGTGCATCGGTGTGCACAGTTCATTTGCATTGTCATGCATTTCAAAAGCCGCGCGTTGCCGCGCATTTCAAGTACATGCATTGTCATGCATCTCAAAAGCCGCGCATTGTCAAAATCATGCATTCAAAATAACAAAGCTTATGTATTTCAAGCGACTTGCGTTGTCGCGCACTGCATATGTCATGCATTTCAAAAAAAAAAAAAACACATGCATATGTCATGCATCATTGTAGATAGTGCATATGTCATGCATCATTGTAAATACTGCATATGTCATGCATTTCAAAAAAAAAAAAACATGCATATGTCATGCATCATTGTAGATAGTGCATATGTCATGCATCATTGTAAATAGTGCATTAGTGCATATGTCATGCATCATTATAATATAGTGCATATGTCATGCATTTCCACCGTATCTATCATTCCATTGCATATTGTAAATATTGCATTGTAGCTTGCATGCATTCACTGCATCACCTCCATCTATGGCTTGCGCCTTTCCTTGTTGAGCTTGGTTTGGTATGTGCTCATACTTTTCACGTTAAAGCACAGTTCTGCATGTGTACGCGCCTATTCCTTGATGAACTTGGTTTGAGGGTGGCGGCACCTTTTCTGTGTTAGACATGGCTTGTATGTGTACATGCCTTTCCTAGACAAGATTTGGTTTGGCCTGCGTGCCTTATCCATTGTAAATATCCATTCCAGTGCATATTGTAGATATCGCATTGTAGCTTGCATGCACCCATTGCATCACCTCCATCTTTGGCTTGCACCTTTCCTTGTTGAGCTTGGTTTGGTATGTGCTCCTACTTTTCACGTAAAAGCACAGTTCTGCATGTGTACGCGCCTATTCCTTGATGAACCTGGTTTGAGGGTTGCGGCACCTTTTCTGTGTTAGACATGGCTTGTATGTGTACATGCCCTTCCTAGGCAAGATTTGGTTTGGCTGCATGCCATATCCACTGTATATATTGCATTGTAGTGTAATTTTTGCATCCAGCATTAGGATCATTGTTCTCTCGTTAGCGGGTTGTTTCCCCACTTATGTCATTCCACCCAATACTTGTTCTTGTGTCTGTCTACATCACTCATAGTTCTGCATGTGTACGCGCTTTGAGGGTTGCGGCACCTTTTCTATGGTAGACGGACTTGTTGCTTCCATCAATCTATTTGACATTTGTGTGGTTTTGAACAGCTCATGATTGGATCATGATTCAATTGCATTGCATTTCTTTTGCATTGTTTCAATTGCATTGCATTTTTATACATAGTTTTGTATATATTGCATATCATTTTGCATTTCATTTTTCATTGTCATGCATGTTGCTAACAATATTGTACCTGTTAAGTTTGTTTTCTTTTCAGGCACGATATTGTATGTACGGTTCATTTGAGGCTGGTGCAACCAGACGAGCCTGACAGGTATTGTATCCTCCGAGTGAGACGTACTGAGAATGGCATAATTCTCTTACATCCTTTCTACATTGTAGTGTAGTCTGGTGTATGCTAGCTTAGAACTGTCGCATGTTGTGCTTCGTTACAGCTTTCTTTGCATGATCATAAGTTATGCCCGGCTCTGTGCATTGTCTTGCATCTTACCCCTGCCTTCGGGCGCATATCTTGTTTGTCTTGCATGCTTTGTCTAAGTCTTCAGCCTTGTCAAAAATGGGTCGTCTCTGGGCTTTGACAATCACTCTCGTCATTGTTATGACTTTCGAGTTCTGTCAAAGAGGGGCAACTGTAGACACCCCATTTTTGACCGTCCTCAAGACTTGGACGTTACCGCTGGAACACTCGGTGATCAGCCATGTTTGTGTTCGTCTTGAGTTCCCGGAGGTCTCGGCTACGCGCCTCACCTCAAGATCTCTCGACTCGACTGTTTCGTGTCTGGTTTTGCACCAAACACTTGTGTTTTGCCTTGGAGGGGCAGGGAATGGCTTGTGGGCCATCCCCACACTCCACCGGCCATGGCTTGAGGCCACCGGCTGTGTTTTGTAGCCACCGGCCAAATGTTTGGCCGGTCGGCCCTCTAGATGGCCGGCCAGCTATCTTTTTTTGGTCAATTGCATTTTTTGCCGGCCGACTACTGTGCATCTGCTTTTGCAGATATTTTTTGTGCAGCTGGCATGCACTTGGCTCCCCTCCATACACGTGTATGGAGGGATCTCCCTCTTGTTTAGCTTGTCTTGTAAGCTTACAAGATTGAGCTCTATAAGAGGGAGCCTCTTCTCTTTGGTTTAGGGTTAGACAAAAAAGCTGAGGAGAGCTCTGATATTAGGGCTTTGAATTTGTATCTCTTCTATCTCTATATCTCTCTCTCTTGAGCTTAGTGTGTGTGTTTAGCCTTAGTTTTGCACACAAACACCCACCATCACACCTTCTCTTGGAGCTGAGGTCCTTGAGGCTTGTTTTTGGAGTTTTGGAACTAGTTTGAGCTTGAAGAACCAGCTGGAGCACCATTTGTGAAGAGGGTCTACAAGGGTAAGGAACTAGTCCCTTTATTCCCCATGTTTGCATAGCTTATTTGCCCATCTTGCATCTGTTTTTGGGCTTAGTGTATAACATAAAAAAGTTCTGTTTTTTAGCCCTCTAAATAGTTGATTAGGTTGCCTTAAGCTTTGGGGTTGTTTGACCCCTCTTAAGCCTTGAAACGCCCTCATTTTGTGCCATTTTGAGTGAGCTCCGGGACCATTGAGTTTAGGCCTCCTCACCACTGAAATCTTGAGGGATTTCAGAGGTGAGGATGGTGCCTTGAGGTCCTAGGAAGGAGAGGGCCATCCCCTCTCCTTATTGTCCTTAAAAAGGACCATTTTTGTCTCTTGAGAGAGCACCATGTTTAAGTGTGTGTTGGCCATGCCTTAGCTATTTTTATGCTTATTATGTCATAATATGCCTCTGTTTTTAGTTAGTTTTGGTACACCATGCTTGCTTAGCATACATGCCTTGTAATGCCTTGTTTTGGCCTTAACATGTCTTATGTTTTAAGTCCTTATTCAAGCATGTTTAGGCCTAGCTTTGTGAAGCCTTTATGTTTGTTTTGCCATGCGCAAGGTCTGCCCTTAGTTGTTTTGGTCGACCATAGCATGCATTGCATAGCCCCTTTGCATTTTGGCTTGTTAGCCTTGGACTTTGGACCATATTGCATGCCATGCTTGTCTTGTTCATTTGGTTTGGCACCATTTTAGCATGATTTCAGAGCTTTCTATGCATGCTAATTGTCCATGTTTACCTTCTTTTAAGTGTGCTTAGAAGTTGTCCCTTTATGCTTAGGAATTGGACCATATTCGCATGCATGTGTGTGTGTGTTTTGGACCTCACTTCATAGCATTGGCCACTGTTTTAGGCTTGTTTGAGGGCTGCCTAATTTAGTTTAAGTCCATCCCCTTTGCATGTTGCATGCTTTGTATGCTTCCTTGTATTGCCATGTTGCATATTAGCCAACATGTCTAGGTTGCATTCCATTTGCATGCATGCTTAGCCTCTTGAGATGCTTGTGATAGAGGTTAAGCCCCATTGCTTGATTATGTGCATTGCATTCCATATCAAGATGCACTCTTGATTCTTTGGGCCATCATGCATGGAAATGCGTGATTGGTGGTCCGAGAATCGAGGCCCATGTCCTTTTGAGTCATAAACATGATAAGGGATGTGATTGGTGCATACATTGCTTGAAATGCATTGCCATGCCAAGTCTTGCCCTCTGCTGCTGTCAAACACAGATTCTGCAGCAATATTTGGCCAGCCGGCTATCTTCAGTGCCGACCGGCCATCATTTTTGGCCGATGGATCAATTCATGGCCGGTGACCATTCTACATGGCCGGGGGTATTCTCCTTCAGCCGGTGGTGTTCCCTAGCATCCAGAGAGCAAACCCTGATGCTTTGGCAGTCATCAGGGGAGCAGAGCAAGGAAACAGAGGCATCTTGAGCATGGCAGTGGATTTCCGGGCGAACCGAGCGCGCATGCATTGAGCCCTCTGCTAAGCTGCTGTGTACTGCTTCTTAGATTAATTAATTTGCTTAATTAATTTAGTGGTCTGTAATATTTAATTAGCTCGTAGGTTAATTAAATTGTATTATTCTTTCGGTCCCTCCGAGCGAGGGCAAATTTGTAATAAGTGTGGGTGCGTGTGTGCATGTCTTCCAACCCCCACTTCTTTCTCCCTTTTACTTACCTGCTTTCAATGGTTAGTACTAGGGCATATTTATTTTAGCATACCTTATGCTATGCACGCGTGCATCATTCATCAGTATTGCATGCACCGGGCTCGGCGCATCATATTAACTGCATAAGCATTTCAAATCTAACTTGAATATGCTACTTGTGCAATTTCACATGTCATTTATAGACTAGCCGAGCCTACTCTAGTGACATTCTGTATGCGTTGCATTAGGCATTAAACATGGACTTGGATCATGCATGATTGCTAACATGTTCTTGTTTTGGCGCGGAGTACTAGGTGAGCTCTTTATGCTTTAGCATTTCGCATGCGTGTGAGTGTTGCCATAATAGCATGATTACCATGAGGCTAGCTGCTTATGTGATATGACTGCTTGAATGCCTGTGGGTGAAGCTTGGATTGTTTGAGTTGGAACAACTCGTTGAAATCTGTATTTTAGCCTACTTGCGAGTAGCAAATTCCAAAGCGTTTTCCAAACAAACGGATATGCAATGCTTCGTTCCAAATTAGGCGATTTGGTCTATACTTGTTTGTTGTGCGCATAACATAGTAATTCTAGGCTAATAACCGGAATAAGAGCATATAATGTTTTCAAAACAAGATATCATGGTTAGTAGAGGCCGATCTTCGGATCGGGCGAGAGGGGGTGCTCATAGCTGACCTTCCCCAATCGTACCCAAGTTCCCGAGCCGAGGCAACTTTGGTGATGACGGACACGTGGCCTTGGGCAAATGAGTCAGGGTTTCCTAAATTCCCCCATTAAAAAATATTTAGGTGGCGACTCTGTATCTGGCAAAGCAGTCCATGTTTGGCACTTCTTTTTCTAAAAATCTGTTTTCTCAAAACGATTTGCCGGATTTGGACTCTTTGGTTCAGATTAAGAACCGTGACAATTGAGTCCTGAACTGTAGTAGACCCACCAAACGAACAGAACGGGACTCATCCTCCCGGGGCGTTCGGGGACGTCTACAGCCGTCACTCTTCTCGACTTCGAACGCAGAAAAGGGGAAGTGTTCACGTTGGTATAGCGGCAACGCCGAATCAACGCCCGCTACTAAGAGAGTCTACGCGGCTTGAAATGCCTTGATCCAACCATGCTTAAATCCACGATTTTCACATCGGCAAACTTCCTTGGCGAGCTTTTCCCTGGTCTTTTCTATTGCTACTTTCCAGCCTTCATGGAAGCCCTTCTCATAAGCCCTCCCCTTCGCGGACTCCATCGCTAACATGCTCGCCGTATCACGATCGGCAATTGCACTACTGATATGCCGCTGGGTCACCCTTTCTTCCACAACTGGGTTTGCCTATCCGGCTGGGTGTGTCTGAGCGGCCTTGACCTTCCTTAGCTCGCGCTCAGCCACTTCTGCGCGAGTTTTCAAGCTTCGAATGCGTTTATCATTCTTCTCTATTTCTCAGCGCGCAGCACGAACGGCATGCCGATTTCATAGGCACTGTACAGCCCTTTCACCGCCCCATGAACGCCCTCTCGAAAGACCTCGAAGTCAGGTCGACCGACCATCAACTACTGGACTTCTGGTGGGAAAATCTGTCGTGCAAACTCAACCGCCACGTTCGGGTCCCGGATGATGGAATCTGACTCCGTCATCAGTCTGTTTCCAACAAAAACAGAAAAGCTCAATGGGCGTGGTGGTCCACTGGCCTCACTTCGCAGATGAGGGGAGCTCCCCGGCTGGCGTTTCTCCTTCCTTGGTGACCTACTTCGTCGACGCGGAGAGTGGCGCCTCTCATGCTCAACAGATGCCCTACCTCCCGTACGAGGAGGCTCGCCACCTTGATTCATTGATGAGTCCAGCTTCGCCAGAGTCCTACCCTCTCCCTTACTATTAAAGAAAAGTCTGGTTGACATTCACACTTTTCCAGCCACGAAGGACGAGCAGATTCGAGTTGCTTTATGAAACTCATATGGAATCTCTCGCCCCCTTTTTAATCACTCTGGAGTGCACCCCACTCCCGAGGCGACCTCATCAATGCGCGCCCTCCTGCAACCACCGATATTCGGCATTGTTGATTCGCTCTGATCTAGAAGATATATTCGGCTTTCGGAGTTCATATATTGGCTGGGGCAAGGGCAATTTATTAATCTAATCGGCCAAATACCTAAGCCTGATGCCGATCGATTTATGCCATAGCCACTCCACGAACTAACGATATTCGGCTTTCGGAGTTCATACATTGGCTGGGGCAAGGGCAGATTTATTAATCTGATTGGCCAAATACCTAAGCCCGATGTCGATGAATTTATGCCACAGCCACTCCACGAACTAACGATATTCAGCTTTCGGAGTTCATACATTGGCTGGGGCAAGGGCAGATTTATTAATCTGATCGGCCAAATACCTAAGCCCGATGCCGATCGATTTATGCCATAGCCACTCCATGAACTAATGATATTCGGCTTTCGGAGTTCATGCATTGGCTGCAGCAAGGGCAGATTTATTAATCTGATCGGCCAAATACCTAAGCCCATGCCGATCGATTTATGCCACAGCCACTCCATGAATCAAGGTACTCGAACTAATGCCATGAACTAATGATACTCGGCAAGATCACATTTATTAATCTAATCACATTTATTAACCCTTAGTTATCTAATCGGCAAGTGTACATGAACGTTTGTGTACCGCGCAACAGACAACAATAGTTTTACCCAAAATAGCAAGCACAAAACAGTAATCTTCATTGATAACAACAAGTACATACAGGAAATAATGCAAGGCAAGGGAAATTTTCATTCATAAAGTGAATATAGCATAGTCATCATTTTATACATGAAGATAACCCCAAGTAAATAGATGTCTACTAAGAAAATAAAACATGTTTACAAAAACATACGTTGAAAATACCTAACAAAACTAAAGTGTCTCCCAAATCAATCCTCGAGATCAGACTCAAGCAGCTCAACGTCCACTTGCTCGTATGGAATTGGCATGGCCAATGTCACTCCAGCGGCAACAAGGGCTTTGAGCCAGCCGTGTTTGAATCCCCGATTCTCAAATTTGGGGACTTCTTCTGCATAGTTTTCTAGGGCGGCGCTTTTCCCAGCCTCGAGCGCTTCGGAAGCCTCGGAGTCGGCTTTTTCCTTGGCCTTCTTGGACTCTTCCAATTCGGCCTCCAGTTTGGCGAGCGCCTCCTTGGCTAACTTGAGCAATTCCTCGCTCTCGTTTGCCGTCTCCTCAGCATCGAATCTGAGCTAGTCAACAGTCCGCGCCCTCTCCTTTTCAGCTTCGGCCCTTGCACTTTCCATTGTGGCCCTCATCGCCACGAATTCGACCCTGCTACTCTCACCCTCGGTTCCGATTTCAATCGGCTAATTCTTTCAATGGCGTCATGCTGACGGCGGCCTAATTCAACTATCCTTCTGACCGTCTGCAAAACAAGGAGTTGGGATCGTCACATAACAAGAAATACCATCTGCAAACCAAACCAAAACAAGGAGTTAGGATCAAGTCACATACCAAAAGGGCCGACTGGGCAGCTAATGCTATAGCTACCAAATCCGGCTTTGCTTGAAAAGGTTGCCTTGTCAGCCAGTAATGAGACCGAGGCAACCAAGCTCAACGCCACAGCTAGATCTTCAAGGCAGATGCGTTAGAGGAGATCAGCGTGTTTTTGATCTTTGGTTGAACAACAAAATGAGCAACCACATCCGACTCCTCTAAGCATGGCCATTTGTCAACGGGGTTCTCCTCTGAGCCGGTCACTCTCGGCAGTACGTTTTTCTCCCCGATCTTCTGGAATCGGCCGTTCTTCTAGAATCTGCTGTTCGGCTTCCTTCTCCGTCTCAGCCACAACAACTGAGCCATTCTTCTACAATAATAGGTTTGAAAGATTCAGTCGCGGCAGATCCAGAACGGATGGCCTCGGTTTTCTGTCGGGTGGCCATGCGTTCGGCATTTTTCTTTCGCGCCAATTGCGTGAGACTTTCCCTAGCCATACCCTCAGAATAAGCACCGGGAAGGTCTCCCAAGTTTGTAAAAATATCTTTAAAAGAGACGTCCCCTCGGCCCGAAGTGGACGGAGGGTCAGACGAGTTAAGTCTGGCTTCCTCAAAGGCCGAGTTAAGAGCTTCGTCAACCTCCGCCGCCAATTGGTTCAGCCGCTTGTTCTTCTACGTGTTCTGAATCGGATGTTTCTAAACCAATCTGTTTTAAGTTTTTGAAGCTGGGGAAGATAAGGGCTGTAAGATGGTCGTCGCCTCTCGTGATTGGAATATTGTCTGCCGCCGAGAATGTAGTGTAAGTTGGCTTGTACCGCAGGAGAATATGGGCCGCCCTCCCTTGTTTTTGAAGGTTTGGACGGCCAACGAATTGTAGTGCGATTTTAATTTCTATAAGCACAACGTCGTCGTTTGAAACCAACACTCTCTTCAAGTCGCTGCCTGCATAAACAAAGCGATTAGATGTATATAGAGCCAAATACAGATGGTAATAACAAAAACAAAAATGATCTAATCGGCCATGTGGTTCGCCTTTTCCCCTTGGCACGGGTCTAGGCGATCTTTACCCTCGCTGAATTTCCAATTTCCTCAGACAACGACCATCACATCATCGACACGCTTGCCAGAGCTGGCAAGCATAGTCACTAAGTGATGATCGGTATCCTTGGCTCTAAGAAAGTAGCGTCCTAGCCGGCCAGTAGATTTGGCTAGGACATAACAATGCCGAACAGCGGGTATACCTAAATTCATCCTAAGACGTCAGTTTAGCTCTACGATCCCCATTATGATGCAAAAAAAATTCACATTGGGCTGGAAGGGATTAGACCCCAGTATCGAAGAACGGCCCTCAAAAATGGGTGAAGGGGAAAACGGACTCCGCCCTCAACAATTAACAGGAGAGGAAAGACGATTGTGCTCTCATCATCCCTCTCATATCGATGGTGCTGTCTGCCAAAAGTGACAGATGGACGTCATCGGGGATGGAAAAGTGGCGTCAAAAGCCGAGATTTGGTCCGCTGAAAGGAGGTCCTTCAGGTGTTTTGCCATCCTGGCCAGCCCAAGGACTATGGAAAACTAAAAGCAAAAAAGGAAGTGCGATCGGAAGTGAAGGAGAAGAAAACTTACAGGAGACGAAGGGAAAACGAGAAACAAAAAAGTTGCAGAAGCCGCGAAGTGAAGGAGTTGCACTAGGAGGCGAACCAGATATTTTTGAGTGTTCAAAACATACATTCGAAGAGACAATTTTAAATCACATTAAATGGAGGCAGTGTACGAAGGGGTGGGAAATCATTATAATGACCAAAAAGCATGTGCGCGTCCTGACACGCATTGGGAAGAGGATTAACCGCCGAATTTTTTACTTTCCAGGCTCGAAGCCAAACACGCCGACTAACTGATGCTAGTGGGGTGTTTGGGGAGCAATTATGGGAGCCGAATTTTATTGGATCAATAGGGACGAATGGACGAGTCGTCCGGGATATAATATTTATTCGGCTCTGATCCTAGTCAATCGAAAAGCCGAATAAAATAATCGGCATTCCAACCGGTAGAACAACGGCCGAGTAGAAGTATACGTCAGAGAAAGGTATGGGCCTAGCCCTAAGGCCCAAAAAGAATAATATAAATATAGGATCATCAGTCAGAGAAAGGTATGTGTGAATCATTACGCTTAACTTAAAATAAAAGTAATTTAGATAGTAGAGACTGACTTGCCCGTCGAGTGCTAATTCCGGCACCCCCGACCGGAGTGTTTATTCCTTTTCTGGTGACTAGCTGAGGATCACGAGCGTCCCCCAAGATCAGAAGAGTATTTCCAAACCACTTCCCCACAATTGGCGCCGTCTGTGGGAATCGAACCCATGACCGGCACCCCCGATCGGAGTGTTTATTGCTTTTTAGGTGACTAGCTGAGGATCACAAGTGTCCCCCAAGATCAGAAGAGTATTTCCAAACCACTTCCCCACATACTTTTATCACTTAATTTCAGCACTTAAATCTGTACAACCTCCCTCTTTGCTTCACTCTTTCATTTTCTTTTGAGGGTTGTTTGAAACTTGGGATCCTTAAAGCTTGAGATTGAGGTCATGCTTAATGGTTTAATCCTCATTGAGGGTTCATTATCAAAGGCATGATCACTCTCTTGCCTTACACTATCCCTTCGTTGACACCTCCTTCACCTTAGAGGATACTCACCAATGGACAATTTGATTAAAGAATGATTTGGTAATTAAAATGTGTAAACAAAATTGACAAGTAAAAGTGACAAGATAAACATGTCTTTGTGTTACATTGCATATGTTCAAATCGGACGTTAATTTGAACACAAGGAAAATGGGACATTTCATACTCAAAAGTGATGAAATGTGCCACTTTCCTAGGTCTCCATTGCCCTTGATCATGCATGATAGGGTGGTGGTCTTGTTGGTCATATTTGTGCATTTATCGAAATTGTACAACTTGGATCTTTGGCCATCATGCAATGAACTTGCTTGATTGGTGGTTTTGGATTCAAATGTGTCACTCCTTTGAGATTTTGAGATGATAAGAAGGGATACAGTACAAACAAATCCTTGGAAAAACCCATTTTTTGCTCATTTGTGCTCTGTTGCAGCATGGTGATCCAATGCATCAGTGGCCAGCAGTGCATCATTTCTGGCCGGTAGTACACCTACTAGGCCGGCAGATGGCCGGCAGCATCCATCCATGGCCGGCAGGCCACTGATGTACACCTTAGCAAAGGTTTGGTAAGGTGGAGCATAAAGGTTCTGGAAATACTCAACCCTGCAAACAGAGACTTTCGAGAGCAAAATGGAGGTCTTTTAGGGGTGAAAACCAAGCATGTGCATCTTCCAATTCCTGAGGCAGAGCAGTGACAACATAGTTTAATGTCTTAAATGCTTAGTTCGTGTACATTTGTGTTATAAATTAATTAATTAGTTTGCTAGTTAGTTAAGTGTTGTAATAATTAGTAATGCTAGTTATTCATTTGGTTTGTAATATTTAGTTTAATTAGCTTAATTAGATTAGCTAGCTAGTTAGCTTTTATTCATTCGGACCCTCCTTTGTGAGGGCATAATGTTGCAATAAGTGTGTATGCGTGTATGTATGTTTTCCAACCTCACGTCTTTCTCCCTTTTCTTTCATTGATTTCGATGGTCAGATTAGGGATCATATTTCAATTAGCATATCGCATGCTTGCATCCATTCATTTGTATTGCATGCACCAAGGCTCGGCGCATCATTCAAACTGCATTGCAATTTCAATACTTCTTTGAATACGTGTTTAATCGCATGTTGTTTAAATCAATCCATATGCCACATTAGTAGCCGAGCTTATTAATTTCATATTGCATTTGTTGCATTAGGCATCTTGTATAGTTAGGAATCATGCATCTTGCTAACTAGTTTTTGTTTTGGCTTGGAGTACTAGGTGAGTTTTTACGCTTTAGCATATTTGCATAAGTGTGAATGTTTCCATGTTTCGCATGCTTGCCATGAGGCTATGTGCTTAAATGCTAAACTGCATGGATGCCTGTGGATGAAGGTTTGTTGTTTGAATTGGAACAATTCAATGAATGTGCGTTTTTAAGCCCACTTTGTTGAGTGGCAAATCATGTTTTAAGCCCACTATGTTTGGTGGCAAATCAGCACTTTTAAGCCCACTTGAGGTGGCAAATTCAAACCATTTTCACAAACAAACATGAGTTGAATTATTCCAAATTGAGCAAACTAGTCTATACTTGCTTGCGCGTGTCACATAGTAAAGCTAGTCTAATAACTGGAACAAGAGCACGTAATGTTTATAAAAAATCATATCATGATTATTAGAGGCTGATCTTTGGTCGGGCGAGCGGGGGTGCTCAATTCATACCTTCCCCCCTCGTACCCAAGTTCCCGAGCCAAGGCAACTTTGGTGAGGATGGACATTGCTTTCGGCACGAGTCCGGGTTTCCTAAATTTCCTCAAAAACAAAATATTTAGGTGGCAAATCTGTATCTGGAAAAGCGGTCTAATTTTGGTATTTTTGATCCTAAAAATCGATTTTCCAAAACAATTTGCCGAATTTAGACTCTTTGGTGTTTATCAGTTTCACATTGCACTTGTGAGACTAGATTCAGAACCACAGGAGTCCAAACTGTGAGGCCTTCTTTTCAAACCTTCCGAAAGGAGACTCGGAAAAAGGCGAGTCCATAGTCCCGAGATACAACTTGCCTAGGGCCGTATTTCACGCGTCTTGAGAAACAAAAACCGCTCGGAGCCGTGTTTCACACGTCCCAAGATACAACCCCCTAGGGTTACATTTCACGCGTCTTGAGAAACAAAAACCACTTGGAGCCGCATTTCACACGTCCCGAGATAAAACCTACCCATGGCCGCATTTCATGCGTCCTGAGAAACAAAAACCGCTCGAGTCGTGTTTCACATGTCCCGAGATAAAACCCGCCCAAGGCCGCGTTCCATATGTCCTGAGAAAGAAAAACTACTTGGAGCCGTGTTTTACATGTCTCGAGATAAAAACAAAGAGGTGCGATAGATGCACAAAGTAAACAAGTGGATATGTGCGATAACAAGTGAATGTGTGCGATAGATACACTCATGATTTTAGCTATAAAGCTATGCAGGCTCTCTTACTGAGACACAAATGGCTTATCCAAAACTCCTCTGAATGAACCGTACATACAATATCGTGTGGTAAGAAATGATGGAATGAATTACGAATTAGACAAAACAAGTTATAAATTACCAAAATAGTTTAAACAGATAAAAGTTTAAAACAAATTACATCACGAATTTAAACTAATGAGTTTAAACCAATCAAACAAAATCAATCAAGAATAAAATAAATCAAATTATGCATTCACGCAACAAAACAAAACAACATGGATATTTTGCTCACTCTCTTTATTTCTTTGTTATTTTGCCTTTTTTTTTTCCTTTCTTTCTTTTCATCACTCATTGTTGTTTTTTCTCTTTTTTTGTTTCACTCATTTTTTTTTCACTCATTACTGTTATCATACAACTTATTAGTACACCCAAATCAAAACCCACAATTAAAACTCAAAATTAAAACAATAATAAAATAAAATAATAATAACTAACAACACACACAAACAAAAAAAAACAAAAAAAAAAAAAGAACAAAACAAAAGAAAAATGGAATTGAAATCACCAAAGGCTGGCTGGGCCTCGACGATGCATGGCCGGGCTTCGATACAGCCGGCCAGCCTTCAACAACGGCAAGGAGCAGTTCGGTAAAACGCAAGCCTGTGGCTGTTTAAAACACATTTCAAGTCCCATTTGGATCACAACCTAGGTTGAAATCCCCTCCCACTTCTCTCTAAACTTCCCTTCTCTCTAGATTTCCATTCCTTTTGAGTTACCCAACAACTTTCACAAAATTTTTCCTTAAAACCCTCTTGATCCTCCATCTTTTAAACCGATTGGATTTTGGTTTGGTGAAGTTTTGAATTTCCTCTTGGTTTTTCTTATATCCTCACATATTTTCCCAACTTTTCCCCCTTCTCCCTTTGATTGTTTGTCTCCTCTTTATTTTCTCTCTCTTAGGGTTTTGGTTTTGAAAAAGACCCAACCATTCACTTTTTTTTCACTTTTCAACTCCTCTCTATGGCTAGTGACAAAGTTCTTATTCCCAACCCCGCCGTAGGTATTGGTGCTGCCCTTGGTGCAGACATGGAGGTAGAGGAGGCTGCATTGCTTCCCCTTGCCAAGAGGCCCTTTGATGCGGCTACATACTAGTCGTGTACGCATGTGCCACCCCTAGGCGGTATCTTGAGATTTGAGGGCTTCATCCCAAGGCTAGATGAGGACACTCTACTACGAGAGCCCATGGAGCATGTATCTGCCAAAGCCTTCACGGTACGCAAATTTTCCCCGTATTTTACTTTGCAAACATGTTGAAAGTTGAAACTGATGAACAAACCACTCATCTCTGCTGTACATATACTGATCAAACTTCCTATTGATAGGTGATCGCCAAGAGGATAGGCGGCTACGGCTATATATCCGGCCCCCGACGTTGGTACGAGCAGCTTCCCACAGAGGTCCGCACTTTAGTAGATGTTGATAGCTTTGGGCCCTTGTGCTTTGGGCTCATACAGATGAGGGCCGAGTCTTGGCTTTATGGGGCCCTGGTAGAGAGATGGTGGGACACCACCGACTCATTCTACTTTTCTTAGACCAGGGAGATGACACTAACCCCATACGACTTCTCAATGTTGACCGATTTGCGGGTTGGGGTCGGCGGCCTAGTCCCTTTTGATCCAGATATGACCCAGTGGAGGGATGCACAGCTCCAGCTTCTCGGGGCGATCCCAGACACAACCAGCCATGGGATGCTGCGCTACAACTGGTTCATGGAGCACTTTTCCGATACTCAGCCAGCTACTACAGGTGAGGTTGCCTAATACGCCTGCGATGTTCTCATATATCTTCTCGGTACTACCCTATTTGCGAAATAGGGAAAATACTGTGGGGTTATATATTCTAGGGGCACTGGTACACCTTCCTCGGTGGTGGAATACGACTGGGATGGCGCAGGCCTGGCCACCTTATACTGCTACATGAGCTCCGTCTCTCGCCGCAAGGCGGATTCACTCGGCGGCTACTGGAGGGTTTGGGAGGTATACCCTGCACCAACTTTTCTGATATGCTTTACATCCTGTTCACTGTTACATTTCTTGCTTATCTGATTCATTTTCCCATGTCGTATGTTTGCCTTTTGTTTATAGCTTTGGGTGTACACATATTTCACTTCCCTAGCTCCAGTCCCAGTGAGGCCGATCAAGTTGTCAGTACCCTGCTCTCGGTAGTACAACTCGCGGTTCGAGCGACGTCGCCTTGTAGACCGAACCTTCCCGTACTTTCGGCGCTTCTTTGACACGATTACGGCGGACCAGGTAAGCATAATGCCAATCTTTAGCTGTTAGCTACTATAAACATATTACACTGTTCCACACTACACGATCACTCTCATGATGTTGCATCTGTACCATATTAACATTCTCATACTGCACTAACTTCTGACGTTATACTGGTTTCTAACATTGCACTACCATTCTTACACTGCACTAACATCTAACACTAGACTGATTTCCTCATGCTGCACTGACATCTGACACTGCACTAATTTCCTCATGCTGCACTGACATCTAACACTACACTGATTTCACAGGTTGACTATCACCCTTGGGTGGGCATTCCCTAGGTGTCGAGGATGACCTATGCCACTGCCTGGCATGCCTCCATGATGAGGATCTTGTTCGAGGGCCCCTTTGGCCAAGCGTACTACCTGGGAGAGAGGTTCATCCACCAAACGCGGGGCGTTGCTGACCCCAACATTCCACATTCTCCTTCTCCCCGCATGAGGGTAGTGGATGATCTACAGGATGGTCCGGAGCTTGACCTCTTGATAATAGGCGATGATGATGATCGTCATCATGAGCCTGGTGATTTCACTGCCTTCTTACACACTCGGGTTATGGAACCTCTTACTCCAGGCATGGCTCGAGCTGTGCCAGAGGTTACTGTTGCTGCTGGGGCTGGCGGTGCGCCTACTGGAGGTGGCCCTGCTGTTGCTCTCATTCCTGGATTTCCTGTGATCCCGATCGAGATCGTATACATGCGTCCTAACGAAATGATCGAGCAGATCCCATTGGAGCACATCGAGGAGAGGGACCACAAGCTCGTGTTTGCCCCTGGCGTTAAGCAGGTACACATTTCTTTATGCTAGTCCATATTGCACTTTTTTGTCATTCATATTCATTGTTCTACTATTACTTCTATCTGCCTTTCTCAAATTTTTTTCCTTTTGCAGATCCCCCGGGCATTTGGTGACGAGCTCCTTCGGACGATCGATCGACTACTCTTGATGGTACGGAAGAGGTAGACTGCCTTAGTCACCCATGGGATCGAGGTACATTCTATCTGCGATTCACTGTGGTCGCTATTCTATACTTGTTGCCATACTATGCACTTTGTTTACTCCTACTGATATCTGTCCTCTTTTCGATTGAGTCGACGCCAGCAGTCCCTGTAGGACCTTTCACAACTAGTAGGCGGAGACGAGGCCCAGTGAGAGGCCGAGGAGGCGCCGATCGAGGGAGAGGTCGAATGAGGCAGCGCTCGCCTTCCGAGGAGTCTTTTAACGGGTCCACGACCCGTGAGGACAAGGAGAGAAGATTGACCTGCAGTTGAGCAGCCCTAGCGATGACAACAATGCACCTCCTCCACAGTCGAGGAGGAAGAGCGCGAGGACAGGCTACTGATGACGATGATGATTTTGCTTTTATTTTTCTTTTGCCTTTGTTTTGTTATGTAGTTATAAAACTAGCTTCGAATAGACCATTTGTTTTTGAAAACTTTTCTTTTGTTTTGGCTTTGTAAAACAATGGTTGGGGTTTGACCCGCCAGTTATAAAAGACAAATTTTGTTGAATGATCTCTTTGCACAATATGGTGAATGGCATTACCCTTGCATTGGAACCTTCAGAACTGTGAATGCTTTGCTCTTGAATTGATTTATGAATCGGACAATGACTTACAACCGGTCAAAATGTAAAATACAACTCGATAATAGAAAAAAAAATTAAAAAGACTCGAAAAAGATAACAAACACATGGTACAGACAAAACAAAACTCAAAAGTACAGTTGAAGTCCACCTGAACAAAGGCCAACTTTTACTGTAACTAATCTACACTGGACCAGCACTAAGACCAGACCAAGCCTCACTGATCCAGGGCCAACTACCATTGATGCACGGTCGGCCATCACTGTGATGTCGGTCAGTGTTGTCCAGCTGTCATGCTCATCTCCTTCTCAAAATCTATAAATAGTGCTCCCATGTCTTTGATATTTTGCTCCAAAATGGAGATGTTATTTGTCAGCAGGCTTTAAGAGTAGATAGCCACTTTGGACGGCTCGAAAAAGGTAAATTTTTGTGGCTTCAGCCTAATGCCCTTTTTCCTTTGAATGAACTTCTCTTTGCTTTCCATTCCTCCATGCCGCGGTTCGATGTTGGAACCCAGTCACACATATGTTTAGCTTTGGGGGACAAGAAATATGCCTGAAATTGAAGAATTTCAGCCACTAATGGAATCTCGGCGTGATGAGAAAATCATACCTCAGCCCCGTTTTAGCCATGTCCAAGCTTTGGGACGGATGTGTAGACTCACTCTACACGAGGCTCGATCTGTGGTTCACAACGGAGAGCTGGATATTCCTAGCCTAATTCATCGATTTTCTAACATTGGTGACTGAGGCGACCTTCTTTGGAAAGGCTTTTGGCAACATGCCCTCTGCTTGTGTATGTTGGCGCATTTCCTTCTTGCCCCAAGCTTCGACAAATCCAGCGTTCAATTAGTCGAAGTGGCTCTAGGTTTGAAAGAAGGCAAGAGTTGCATTGGCTTAGTGTTGGCCGAGACTTTGATGGGCTGGGACGCTTTTCATCAACGGGAAACTACCAAATTCGCGGGGAGTCCACTACTTCTTCAGGTAATGTTTCCCATCCTCTCTAATATGTGTTTCTCACATCACTTGGCACTCATGCTCTATTTTTCTCTCAAAACCCTTTTACTCACTTTTCTCTCAACATACATCACTCTATTCTTTAATCTTTCTTTTCTTTCATCCCTTCCCAGGTTTGGCTTGTGGCTAAGCTGAAGGTAATGGACTCTTGCCCTGAATACTCAGCTCGAAGCTATTTCTTCCGCCACTGTCTAGTGGATTTCCTTAATGAGGAATGGTGGTGCGACCGAATGTGCAGCAGATCTGCTGCTGACATAGCTTGGCACTGCCTTTGGCTTAATTTGACCGAAATAAGCTACATCATGACTTAGCAACCTGGGATACAGCTGATTGGCCTTACACACTCTGTGTTCTACTTTCCTATCTGGGTCAGATGTCAGTTTGGGCATGATCAGATCCGCCTAGAGGAGGAGGTAGAGTACCCAATTTCATTCCCCATCCGCAGTTCACACTTGGCTAGGTACCTCACTGCTTAGAGGACGAGAGAGCGTCTAGCCCCTGCCCCTAGTTTCAGTTGTGCCCTTTTTGGCGAATGCCTGGCTTGGCTTTAGGATGAGGCACAAACCGGGCCTACTTTGGCATCAGAAGCTTCCACGAGCATGAGCGAGGGACGCAGAGCACCTGACTCATCTATGCCCCTAATTTATTGCTTTGATCTTTCTTTTCAAGTTTTTTGAATGTAATAAAAGCAACTTTGATTTGTATCGAGAGTTTGAGAACTTTGTATTGAAATCAATGAAATTAAAATTTATGAGCACTAAAAATTTTCCTTTTGGTCCAAAAAATGGTCTAAGCTATAAAAGGTAAAATTTGAACAAAATCAACTTTTATTAAAACTTTCCAAAACCATTTTCGAAAAGGATCACCACTTGACACACACGGAATCTATCCTCAAGATGTATAACCCTGAATCCAAATATCACAAATTGCCCCTTGATTGAACAACACTGCTCAGCATTCTAACCAGCTCTTCTCTCAGAGTAAAGATCACAACCGAATCCTCAGGTAAAGAACATACAAAGATGACCTGATCAGACACATGGATAGGACAGTTGATCTGGAGATGGTTACGGTCAGACTTCAGGATGAAGTTGCCTACATATCATGAAGATGGGAATCATGCCTTACGTAGTTCGTTTGGCGTTCACTCGAATATTAACTCTCTCCTTTTGCGCTCTAACTTTTGCCAAGGCTGCCTTTTAGGGTTTTCAATCTTGCAAGCTTAGTTTTTCTTTATTTCTAATTTTTTTGTGCTCTAACTTTTGCCTAAGTCGCCCTTCTGGTTTTCGGCCTACCAAGCCTCTCAAGGATAATATTTCTTCAACTTGTCCATGTTGATTGGTTGGGAACATTCTAGGCTATCCAGGTCCATGAGAATAACAGTTCCACCCGACCAGATAGCTTTGATGATGTAAGGACCAGTCCAATTGGGTCTGAACTTGCCCCTAGGGTCATGGATGGGAGCTCGGTTGTCTTTCAACACCAAATCTCTTTCTTTAAGATTCCAAGACTTAACCTTCTTGTTAAAAGCCCTAACAATCCTGCATTGATAGCACTGAACATGGTACAATGCTTTTAGCTTTCTCTCATCAAACAACATCAGTTCTTCAAACCTGCTCTGCTGCCAGTCCGCCTCTGCTATCTAACACTCAACCATAACTCGCAGCGACAGGACTTCTACTTTTATCGGCAGAACAACTTCCATCCCATAGACAAGAGAATAAGGAGTTGCCCATCTAGGCGTTTGAATTGAAGTTCTATAGCCCCAGAGTGCAAATGGCAATTTATCTAGCCAGTCCCTATAGGTCTCAACCATCTTCTGCAAAATATGCTTGATGTTCTTATTGGTGGCCTCAACAGCTCTGTTGGTTTGTGGCCGGTATGTAGATGACTTATAGAAAGCCACGTTGTATTCATCAAACTAGTCTATCACTTCCTTCTTGAAGTGGGAGCCATTATCTGAAATGATCTCATTTGGGACTCCATATCGGCAAAAGATGTGGTTTCTAATGAACTTAGCTACATACGCTACTTTCAACACTACGTAGGACTGAGCTTCCACCCACTTTGTGAAATAATCAATTGCCACCAAAATGTATTCATGCACATTTGACCCTTTTGGTGTGACTGCGCCAATGACATCGATTCCCTAGACTAAAAAACGCCATGGTGAAGTCATGTTGTACAGCTTCAACAGCGGTATATTCAGGCGGTTGGCATGAATTTGGCATTTGTGGTATCGCCAACAAAACCAATACAATCCTCCTCCATAGTGGACCAGTAGTAACCTTGCCTGAGAATCTTCCGGGCTAACATTACTCCGTTCATGTGCGCTCCGCACTCTCCTCCATGGATAGCCTCCATCAGGCACCTTGATTCCTCTGCTTCGACACACAACTTGTGCATTCCCAGATGACCTCTCTCGTATAGTTTACCTCCGCAAATGATAAATTGGACGGCCATCTCCCGTATTGCCCTTTTATCCTTAGCATTTGCCCCTAGTGGATGAACCTCATTTTCCAAGAAGTTCTAGATATCATAGTACCAAGGGTTTTGATCTTGCGCTTCATCTATTGCGGCGATAGTCTCATAGGCTGGCATATATCTCTGCTCAATGATGATCAGATGCATCCAGACTCCCAGGGGATGTCTATCATAGAAGATAGAGTTGATAAGACGTCAGCAAACCTGTCGCTCTCTCTTAGTAGATGCGTAAAAGTCAAGCTTCTCAAACCTAGGAATCAGAACGTCCAGGGTTTGGTGATAAATCTTTATCTTTTCTTCTTTGACCTTCTAGTCTCCATTGGCTTGAGAAACAACTAGGTTCGAGTCCCTGATAACCTCCAACCTTTTTGCCCTAGTTCCAGGGCAGCTTCCAAACCAGCGATACACGCTTTGTACTCTGCCTCGTTATTGGACACCTTGAACTGGAGTTTAAAGGCTAACGGCATATGGGAATCATTGGGTGCTATCAGCAACACACCTATCCTATAACCATATTGATTGGGCGCTCCATCAAAGTACATTGTCCAAGTCTCTTCCTTAACTTGTAGAATGACTTCATCTGGGAACAGGTACTCCACTGCTTTATCCCCTTCTACTGGATGATCTGCCAGGAACTCCGCTACAACTCTCCCCTTGACCGGCTTACGGGTGACGTACTGAAGATCAAATTCGGAAAGGAGAAGCAACCAACGGGCTAGTCTACCGTAAGCGCTGGTTTCTCAAAGAGATATTTGATGGGATCTAATCTCAAAACCAGAATTACGAAGTGAGCTAACAAGTAGTGCCTCAATTTCTTGGTCGCCCATACCAAAGCTAGGCAAGCTTTCTCCCATGGAGTGTAGCGGGTCTCATATTCCAGCATTTTCTCGCTCAAATAATAGATGGCTCTCTCCACCTTATCCTTAAATTCCTGAGCAAGCATGCGTTCCATTGTTGTGTCTGTGACTGACAAATACAAAATCAAAGGCCTCCCTAGCTTTGGCGGCGACAACACAGGCGGATTCTGAAGATACTGATTAATTTTCTCAAAAACGAATTGACATCAATCATCCCGTCGGAATTTCTGTCCTTTCTTCAGGAGACCAAAAAGTGGTTCACAAGTCAAGGATAATTTGGAAATAAACCGTCTTATGAATTGCAGTTTACCTAGAAAGCCTCGTACCTCTTTTTCAGTCCTTGGTGGTGGCATTTCTAGGATGGCCTTGATTTTGGAAGAATCTACTTCGATGCCCCTCTATGCGATCAAGAAACCCAGCATTTTCCCTGTTGTTACGCCAAAAGTACACTTCTGTGGATTCAACCTCAGTCTGTATTCTCTAATCCGTTGAAAGAATTTGTTTAAGGCGGTGTAGTGGCCCTCTCTCTCTCTCTCTTTGGACTTGACAATCATGTCGTTCACGTACACCTCGACCTCTTTGTGGATCATATCATGTAGAATAGTGGTTGCAGCCCTTTAATAGGTAGCCCCGGCATTCTTCAGCCCAAACAGCATCACCTGATAGCAGTAGGTTCCCCATGGCATCATCGTGAAGGAAATTTTCTCTTTGTCCTCGGGTGCCATCAGAATTTGATTATACCTAGAAAATCCATCCATGAAGGAGAGTAATGCATGGCCCGCGGTGAAGTCTACCAACTCATCAATATAGAGCAGGGGAAAATCATCCTTCGTGTAGACACCCCATTTTTTTGACCGACCTTAAGACTCAGACATCATCAATTGACCGCTCGATGATTACGCATGTTTGTGCTCGTTTCGAGTTTCTGGAGTTTTTGGCTGAGTGCCTTGCCTCCGGGCCTCTGAACTCTTTGTGTTTTGGCTTGGTTTGTGGACCATGTCTTGTTGACCTTGCCTGGAGGGAGGGAGAGGTTTGTAGACCACTTTTTGTAGTCGTAGACTACTTTTCCCCCTTGTAGGCTAGTTTCTGGTTTCCAGAGCCTTCGGCCGAGCGCCATGTCTCGGGACCTCTTAACGTTCTCCTCTTGGCCTAGTTTTCGGACCATGCCTTGTTGCCTTTGCCTAGAGGGAAACAGAGGTCTATAGACCACTTTTTGTGGTTGTAGACCACCTTTCCCTCTCATAGACCACTTTTTGTACCCGTAGACTAGTTTTCGGGGCTCCCGACTGCGTGCCTTGTCACGCGGACTTTTGTCTGGCTTCCTTTTTGGTTTGGTTTTGAACCAAACCTTGTTTTCCTTGCTTAGAGGGTGGAATAAGGGGTGTAGACCAATTTCTCCCCCTGTAGACCAGTTTTCTTCCCTGCCAGCCAGTTTTCTGGTCGGCCAGCTGGTCTTTGTGGTCTTTGGACCACCTAAAGTGGTCGGCAGCCAAGCCACCACCTTCCTTTCTTTATGCAGACCAACTTTCCCCCCTTGCCGACCACTTGTTGACCTTGCAGACCACTTTTTCTGGTCGGTCGACCAGTGGGAGTGATCGGCCAACCACCTCAACTGGTCGGCACCTTTTCTGCATTTTTCTGCAGATATTTTCTTGCCAGTTGTGCCAGCTGTTGGGCACAGAAAGCATCCTCCATACACGTGTATGGAGGGATGGCTTGGAGCCTCTAGCTTGTCTAACAAGCTTGGAGCATGGATTGCTATAAAAGGGAGCCTCCTCCCTCTTGTCTCAGGTTCAGAAAATTGGCTGAGGGCTATACATATCATCTATCTCTATACTTCATCCTTTCTCTACATATTTGTGCGTAAAAGTGCCATTTCTTCACACTTTTGCACACAAACACATAGTGAAACACCTTCATTCTTGAGCTAAGGTTCTTGAAGGTTTGTTTGAAGCTCAAAGGCTTGGTTTTGCCTCAGAAGTTACTGATTTGTTGTGTTTCTTCAAGGGTGAGACTCTATCCTCTCTAAAGCTTTGTTTTGCTTAAGTCTTTGGCCCTATTTGCATGATGTTTTACACTTAACTTTATAATGCAAAAAGTTTTGATTTTAAGTGTGAAGAAAGGTTGTTTAAGGCCTCTTTGGTGTTGGGGGTGTTCTACCCCTTTTTGTGCCTCGTTTCGCCTTATTTTGAGCTATCCTTTTAAGCTATTGGGACCACCGCTTTTTGGCCCTCTCACCACTGAAACTCAAAGGAATTTCAGTGGTGGAAAGTGTGTTTTGAGGTCCCAAATAGGAGGGGGTCATCCCCTCTCCTTGTGTCTTGGTTGCTTGCCTTGTTGGCCTTACGTTTGAGCATGTCTTTCTAGCATGTTTTGGCTCCATCTTAGCATGTTTTAGGCATTATTTCAGCATGGCATAGCTCTGTTTTAGGCTGGATTGATCATTGGTTGCTTGCATGTTACACTTGTAGTGTAAATTTTGCATACTAGCCTTACATGCTTGTGTTGATAGCTCATCTTTCTAGCATGTTTTGGTCCTATCTCAGCAAGTTTTTGGTGTTATTTTAGCATGCCTTAACTCTTTTTTGGGTTGGTTTGATTACCTCTTGCATGCTCCTTGCACTTGTAGTGCAATTCCACTCACTAGCCTAACATGCATCATACTTTGGACCATCATTCTAGCATGTTTTTGGCCCCACTCCAGGAAGCTTTTACCCATGTTTTGCCATGCTTAAGCTCTATTTTAAGTTATTTTGGTCATGCATGCCTTGCTTTGTATAGTCATAGTGCATTCTAGCTCACTAACTTTGAGTTTCCAAGTCACTAGCATGCATTGCTTGGACTATTTGTATGATTTAGCATCATTTGATATGTGATTTCAGTGCATGTACTGTGGCGACACACTCACATGTGTCACTCTTTCAATGCTTTGGAGGGTTGGTGCTTTATGCCTTAAACATGAGCCATTATGTGTATGCCATCTTGCTTAAGCTTTTGGGCTACCATTTCAGTGTGTTTTTGGTGTTATTTTTCCATGATACAACTTTGTTTTTGGTTGGTTAGAGCATCCCTCATTTTCTTCTTACACTTGTAGTGTAACCATGCTCATTGGCCTAGCTTATTTGATGTCTTGGCTTACCATGCTAGCTTGTTTTGGCTTCACTCCGTGCATGTTTTAACCTTGATTTGACATGCTCTAGGACTATTTTAGGTTGTCTTGGCCATATGCTTCATGTATTGCATAGTTATAGTGCAAGTGCCTATGCTAGTTTCAAGTTTTGAGCCTCCTAGCATGCTTCATTTGTGACATGTGCATGATTTGGCATCATTTAACATGATATTTCAGAGCATATAGCATTGCCATGTTCTCACTTCTCTCACTCTTTGAGTGCTTTTAAGGGTTATGCTTTTGTGCCTTGCTTATGGCCTAACTTGTATTCATGCATGCCTAGGCTTTTGAGCTCCCATATCAGCATGTTTTGGTCTTTGTTTTGACCTATTTGAGCTCTGTCTATGGCTGGTTCAATCATTTGTGTCATGTATTGCATGCCTCTTCTGTAGTCCCTTTAGTAGCCTTGTGCCTTAGGCCTTCTTGCATGCTATACTTGTGTTGTTTGGATGATTTGGCATCATTTCACACCTGATTTCAAAGCATATAGTGTTGTCACACTTCCACATTTGTCACTTCTTAATCATGTTTGAGAGTTATGCTCTTATGCTTAGTTGATGGGCCAATGCATGAGCATGCATTATCTTGCTTTTCATGCCATCATTTCAGAGTATTTTGGCCACTGTTTTGGCATGATTTAGGTCTGTCCATATTTGGTTTAAGTCCATTGAGCATTGTATTGCATGCCTCTTGTGAGATGTTCTTTCCTAGCTTTGATGCCTTAGGCTTCTAAACTTGCCATGCATGCATTGTTCATATGTTGGAAACTCGTGCATGCCATTCTAGCATTCATAGAAGAGCATGTTGTTTGCATGTTGTTGCATTGCATTGTGTTTGCATTTTGTTGCATTGAATTGTGTTTGCATGCCATTAGCATTGATAGGTTGATCATGTTGCATTGCATTGTGTTTGGATAGAGTATTTGTCACACCCCAAACCAGCCCCTAAAAGTTTGGGCATGACCTAAGCAGAAACAGACAGAATAACCTGTATGGTATAACAGTTGGGGGCCTGAACGGAAGCATTAAATTTAAAACGACATCTAGAAATATCCATTGAGCAACTATCGACAAGCCAGGACCATCTTAACATTGAACATAAAGTAACATGCACACAAAACGAGGTTACATAAACATTTACATTTACAATCCAGCCCAGGTTTTAGGCATACAAAACAATAAATACATGTCCCTGACCAGCAATGTGGATACCAAAAGTTACATATACCAAGTAAACTGATCTAATATGTAAGGGTTTCCTCCAGTGCCTGGTTATCCTTAGGCTGACAAAAATGCATGAAGTGTGCTAGGTCGGCTCCTCAAGCTGGTTCCTACAGAATCGGACAAAATTACAGAGTGAGACAAGCTCAGTGAATAGTAGCGCGTAATAATAAAATCACAATATACAGTAGTGTATGTATCAAAACCAAATACTGAGATAACAGATTGGCCTATTAGCCCAGATAGCCTTGCGGCACAGATAGCCTTTCGGCTCAGGTAGCCTTGCGGCACAACAGGTAGCCTTGCGGCACAACAGGTAGCCTTCGGCACAACAGGTAGCCTTACGGCACAACAGGTAGCCTTGCGGCACAACAGGTAGCCTTACGGCACACAGATATATCAGAAATATACAGAAATGTGCATGTACTCAAGAGGTGGCTCGTACGGATTCTAGAGGTGGCTCCCACTAAAGTGTAGCACTTAGTTCCGTACAGCACTTTGCTCCACACCAGAAGTCAATAAGTTTCATCATGTCATATCAGAAACAAAACGAGTATCATAGCGGAACAACCGTAGTGTCATCAAAACAGACTAGCCTTACAGCCATATAGAGACACATAGTTTCTTTTTATCATTTAGAGGAGTTAGCATATTTAAGTTACTTATCACAAAGTGCCAACAACATCCACTAATTCCAAGGGTACATAAATACTATAGTATCATAATGTACCCACATTTCACTTGCTTATTATCATGAATCAATGTCCTTAATTTGCGGATAACAGTATGTGCATTTGATCCATCAAAATAGTTGCCTCGTAATAACAGGAAATAATACCAGTTGCTTACAGATGACAGAAAGTGAATATGTAATATAGACAGAGCAGAATAATTCCATAGTTACACCACTGTATGCAGCTTTTTCAACGTTCACACGTATTTCCATTTGAAGTGAAATCACTTACAAGGATTAGAGCGTTATAACAGAAAGTAAAATGTACATATAGCGTACTATTACTCACAGTGTTGTAGTGGCGTACTAGTTCCTTCTGGAGTGTGCCCTGTACACCATATGACTGATAAATTAGTATTCTTTCCTTTTTAAATTCTTAGGAAGTCAATTCATGTGTTACCGCAATTCGTATGAATTTATAACTATCATAAACTCATCAGAAAATTATTCTAAAAGTACCAAAGAGTTCGGCACGTAAAACTGAACAAACACATTTTCTTGTCACAAAAAGTCCTCCGCTCGAGCGCTAATTTGTGCGCTCGAGCGCACAGTACAATGCTATCAAAAAATACTGGAAGGTTGGTTTTTACGCTCGAGCGGACATTTCTACGCTCGAGCGGACAGGGTAATTCCGAGCAAACTACTGAAAGATAAATTTTCCCGCTCGAGCGTACCTGTCTCCGCTCGAGCGGACCTTCGACCCAGATTCAGGGCAGCACGATTCCAACCCAAAATTTAGCAATCAAATCCCAATTTTCATGCAACCAAAGATGAATCTAATGCAATACTTCAACCTCACATCACCATAACATGGATTCTACCTTGATTATAGCAATTTACCCTCACTTAGAGGCTTCAACAAATCATTAATCTCCCTTAAATTCCATTCTATAGTTAAGTTCTTCAAACACAACACATAGATGCATAGAATGATGAGATAAACCAAAGATTTGAAGTATAATTCATGCATCCCCCAATTAAGGTGTTGAAGTAACCAATTCATGAAAAACCCTCACAATCAAACATAGATCTATCATGAACCAAATACAAACATATATTTCAATCTTCAACCATCACAACATGAGAACTTAAGTTACCT
Source organism: Camellia japonica (assembly GCA_030407325.1). Lineage (NCBI taxonomy): Eukaryota > Viridiplantae > Streptophyta > Magnoliopsida > Ericales > Theaceae > Camellia > Camellia japonica. Next base: position 148,077,032 of record JAPPVO010000016.1, on the reverse strand, counting down.
TGAAAGAAATCACACAAATCCAATAAGTTGTTTAGCTTCCTTGGTGAATCAAGTTTCCCCCAATTCTTCACCCACGTTTCTCTCTTCTTTTCTCTCTTAGTTCCTCCCTTAGAGCCTCACGTTTTTTACCATAAGCTCAAACAAGACTTAGATATATATATATAGAATATATAGGAGCATAAAAGACAAAAATCAATCGCTTTATGATGCCGAAATGAAAATTTCACAGAAAATCCCATTAGAGCTTAAAAATCATGCAGATTCCAAATATCAAATCAATTTCTGAGAATTAGGTCTCTAAGGTGCCCAATTTTAGCTTCAAAGAATTTAAGTGTAACAGATAAGATTTCAACTCAACAGATAGAGACCCATTTGTCTAAGTTCCATGCAATTTTTCATACTTACACATACAATTTCACAATAGATATTCAAAGACACAGAATAGAGGACTGAAAGGATACCAGAATTATGTACGAGGGTCGGGGTATTACACTCTCCCCCCCTTAATTAAGTTTGGTCCTCCAAACTTGTTTCAACGTATAATAAGGTAGAAATCTTAATCTCATTTCAGTGCCTCCTTTTCTTATAAGGGTTCACATAACGCTGCAGTTCAAATGATTTATAGATTACTCCGGTCCTTACCGTAATCATTCAGAAGGTGTCGCCACAATCAATATCTTACCGTTTTATTTAACCAGTCGACTTAATATGCAGTGGGCACGTAAAAACAAAATATCACAGGACAAGATTACATGAATCCAGAACAGGGCATTACAGACATATAATCGCCAATAGGCAGGATATCGAATCATATCCATAAGTTTGATACAAGAAATTTTCACGGATAGAAGCATACAATTTCCAAATACAGAATATAATAGATATTGTTACCTTCAACTCATGAGTCACATAAATCATATTTTTGTAGCATACATTAATCCCAACCACTTTTTTTTTTTTTACACTCATTTTCGTGGTAAGAGTCAAGTCAGATTGTGTATAATTCAGTCAGACATCAAAGTTCACCCAGCAGGGCCCTACCTAAACATGTATAATTTATTTCGGCCGTTACAAAGGAGCCGCTGAAGTATATATCCACTAGTCTCACAGTCTTCAATGTTCACAAATATTCCAAAAGCATACCATTATAGTAGTTTAGAATTACGTACATTGGTTTTTAACAAATCTATAAGAACGACACATCTTTAAAACAAAAGTTAGCACAACAGCAAAACAAAAATAAGAAATCCCAATACACATTGTTAGTTTTTGATAACATTACTGGTAAGTGCCAAATTAGAAAGAAAATCACACCCCGGTCAACAATTAGACTAACATTTACATAACTTCATGCAGATTTATCATCATAAAACTTGGACACATTTCATGAATACAAATCTAAGTAACAAATAGAATTACGACAGTTGCCGCTTCAAACAAAAAGAGCCAATTAAAGATAAGTGAGGAATCATATTTAGGATCGTATTGCAGCACTCAATCATAATGATGTAGTACCACACCCACTCTTCTTAAGTCTTCTATTCAGTTACTACAACTAAGTGCGTCGCTTCCCTTTTCTTCCTTTTCCATCATCACTCCAGGGTTTACTTATTTTGTTTATATATATATATATATATATTTTTTTTTACTTGTCAAAATTCACAGTGGCACCCCGAACAGCTTGTCTTATTGCCGTCAAATACAACATAGGGGTTGGCTTGATAATTTGCCATATTCACCCAAAATTTTATCACAGACGTGTTTTTCTTATTCTTAAAGATAGGATGTTGATTCTTACAGTAACCTATCACATTACCAACAATTTACCTGGTGGTTAGTATTATGTGGACAGACACGGATTATAGGCGGGGTTCCTTATGTTATTCGACTCCTCCTTATATGAAGCCCCAAGGGCAGATTACAAGTTCGACATAAACAAAGCAGGGATCAGATCACAAATTATGTATAACAAGCAAATTTGAAACATAACGTATCAGATATTTCTTATCATATCATGTCATTAGGGTATACTTAACAAAATAAATAGTTCACATTTTAATGAGTCAAATTTTTGCTTTCATGCCGAAATTTTAAACAGCTCGGGTCCCTACGTAACACAACAGAATCTAAACTCCGCATTGACAAAATCGCAAATCCCCATTAAACATGCCGTATTCATAGTTAGCACAGTCAATAATATCAAAACTAAACAGATAATAATATCGGAAAACAATTCGTAACCATGTATTAAATATCGTTCGAACCTAAAAACAAAAATCATTAACATAACATATTCCCAATTCCATTTGTTTCTGTTCGAATTCACATTGCCATGCAGAACGGTTCGCACCTGAAGGCTTTCACAATCCTAAACCGTGAACTCATATAAACAGGATGTAATGTGGGTGAAATTCCTCATGTCGTCCAACCATTCTTTATAAGAAATCTTGGTCACGGATTATCGATTATACATAACAAAACATATTACAGGTTTCAAATTTTCGTAAACAAACCCCTCAGTCCCTCAACATTGACAATAAATGTGTCGGCTCACAAATTCGTAGTATTTACATCTTATTCCAAAATCAGAAGTCATAGTACTTGAACAAATCGATTCAATGTCAATCTTCACATGTCCAAACATAACTAATATGTACATCATTCCCTTATTTCGTATGAACTATCAGTAGGGAACAGGATATAATCAATTATTTCCTTACATAATTATAAGAGTCTCTCTATACCTAACTTCTTATCACGGTCAGTCCTTCTCAACACATTACAGAACGTCATGCAAAACTTATTCTTGTCAGAAAGTCTAATTACAAGCACCCCGCAGGTTTGAACATTGCTATAATACAGTGAACGTGCCTATACTGCGAAATGTACATATTGTATATATTATCTGGTTTACTCATTAAGTTGTAGGAATAATCCATATTTAATGTGTGAGCCATTCAGCTGAACAGATGTTAGAAGGCACAATCGTTGTTATATCAATCCATCAATAACAACCAATAACATAAAAGTGTACTTCATTGTGGACACATAAATTATCTTACCAGTCAACTCGAACTCTTACCCCACTTCTACCGGCAACTTTGTTGATCCAATTCCACCTGCTTGTTTATACAGTCTACCAACAATTTTTTTTTTTCCAACGGAGGTAGGATCCTTGTCCTTATTCTCGCCACAATCTGCACAATAACCATTATACAGTAGACATAATTCACAATTGTTAGCCTTACCAGAATACTTAACGTTGCTATCAATCTTCCAGATACTTTCAGGGTGTCATGCAAGATGCCTAAAGCTTTTCTAGACATCCTAGAGCTCAATGGATCCGTGTGTGAGATAGCAACTCGTGCTCTGATACCACTTGTCACGCCCCAAACCAGCCCCTAAAAGTTTGGGCATGACCTAAGCAGAAACAGACAGAATAACCTGTATGGTATAACATTTGGGGGCCTGAACGGAAGCATTAAATTTAAAACGACATCTAGAAATATCCATTGAGCAACTATCGACAAGCCAGGACCATCTTAACATTGAACATAAAGTAACATGCACACAAAACGAGGTTACATAAACATTTACATTTACAATCCAGCCCAGGTTTTAGGCATACAAAACAATAAATACATGTCCCTGACCAGCAATGTGGATACCAAAAGTTACATATACAAGTAAACTGATCTAATATGTAAGGGTTTCCTCCAGTGCCTGGTTATCCTTAGGCTGACAAAAATGCATGAAGTGTGCTAGGTCGGCTCCTCAAGCTGGTTCCTACAGAATCGACAAAATTACAGAGTGAGACAAGCTCAGTGAATAGTAGCGCGTAATATAAATCACAATATACAGTAGTGTATGTATCAAAACCAAATACTGAGATAACAGATTGGCCTATTAGCCCAGATAGCCTTGCGGCACAGATAGCCTTTCGGCTCAGGTAGCCTTGCGGCACAACAGGTAGCCTTACGGCACAACAGGTAGCCTTGCGGCACAACAGGTAGCCTTACGGCACAACAGGTAGCCTTGCGGCACAACAGGTAGCCTTACGGCACACAGATATATCAGAAATATACAGAAATGTGCATGTACTCAAGAGGTGGCTCGTACGGATTCTAGAGGTGGCTCCCACTAAAGTGTAGCACTAAGTTCCGTACAGCACTTTGCTCCACACCAGAAGTCAATAAGTTTCATCATGTCATATCAGAAACAAAACGAGTATCATAGCGGAACAACCGTAGTGTCATCAAAACAGACTAGCCTTACAGCCATATAGAGACACATAGTTTCTTTTTATCATTTAGAGGAGTTAGCATATTTAAGTTACTTATCACAAAGTGCCAACAACATCCACTAATTCCAAGGGTACATAAATACTATAGTATCATAATGTACCCACATTTCACTTGCTTATTATCATGAATCAATGTCCTTAATTTGCGGATAACAGTATGTGCATTTGATCCATCAAAATAGTTGCCTCGTAATAACAGGAAATAATACCAGTTGCTTACAGATGACAGAAAGTGAATATGTAATATAGACAGAGCAGAATAATTCCATAGTTACACCACTGTATGCAGCTTTTTCAACGTTCACACGTATTTCCATTTGAAGTGAAATCACTTACAAGGATTAGAGCGTTATAACAGAAGGTAAAATGTACATATAGCGTACTATTACTCACAGTGTTGTAGTGGCGTACTAGTTCCTTCTGGAGTGTGCCCTGTACACCATATGACTGATAAATTAGTATTCTTTCCTTTTTAAATTCTTAGGAAGTCAATTCATGTGTTACCGCAATTCGTATGAATTTATAACTATCATAAACTCATCAGAAAATTATTCTAAAAGTACCAAAGAGTTCGGCACGTAAAACTGAACAAACACATTTTCTTGTCACAAAACAGTCCTCCGCTCGAGCGCTAATTTGTGCGCTCGAGCGCACAGTACAATGCTATCAAAAAATACTGGAAGGTTGGTTTTTACGCTCGAGCGGACATTTCTACGCTCGAGCGGACAGGGTAATTCCGAGCAAACTACTGAAAGATAAATTTTCCCGCTCGAGCGTACCTGTCTCCGCTCGAGCGGACCTTCGACCCAGATTCAGGGCAGCACGATTCCAACCCAAAATTTAGCAATCAAATCCCAATTTTCATGCAACCAAAGATGAATCTAATGCAATACTTCAACCTCACATCACCATAACATGGATTCTACCTTGATTATAGCAATTTACCCTCACTTAGAGGCTTCAACAAATCATTAATCTCCCTTAAATTCCATTCTATAGTTAAGTTCTTCAAACACAACACATAGATGCATAGAATTATGAGATAAACCAAAGATTTGAAGTATAATTCATGCATCCCCAATTAAGGTGTTGAAGTAACAATTCATGAAAAACCTCACAATCAACATAGATCTATCATGAACCAAATACAAACATATATTTCAATCTTCAACCATCAAACATGAGAACTTAAGTTACCTTGAAAGAAATCACACCAAATCAATAGTTGTTAGCTTCCTTGGTGAATCAAGTTTCCCCCAATTCTTCACCCACGTTTCTCTCTTCTTTTCTCTCTTAGTTCCTCCTTAGAGCCTCACGTTTTTTTTTTACCATAAGCTCAAACAAGACTTAGATATATATATATAGAATATATAGGAGCATAAAAGACAAAAATCAATCGCTTTATGATGCCGAAATGAAATTTCACAGAAAATCCATTAGAGCTTAAAAATCATGCAGATTTCAAATATCAAATCAATTTCTGAGAATTAGGTTCTAAGGTGCCCAATTTTAGCTTCAAAGAATTTAAGTGTAAAGATAAGATTTCAACTCAACAGATAGAGACCCATTTGTCTAAGTTCCCATGCAATTTTTCATACTTACACATACAATTTCACAATAGATATTCAAAGACACAGAATAGAGGACTGAAGGATACCAGAATTATGTACGAGGGTCGGGGTATTACAGTATTAATCCAACACAGAAACGAGGGACGTTTCATACTTGAAGTGATGCAACGTGCCTCATTTCTCGGTTGCCGACCCTCTTGATCAAGCATGATAGAGGTTAAGGCCCTTATGTGTTATTTGTGCATTCATTGACATTGAATTGTGCAAACTTGGCTTCTCAACCATCGTGCATTGCAATGATCGGTTAGTGGCCCGAGAGTCAAGAATTGCACTTCCTTGAGCTTAAGAAATGATAAGGAGGGTGGTTGTGCACACATACCTTGCAAATACATTGCTGTGCCCCTTCTTGTTCTCTGTTGCAGCAAATTGGAGCTTGGCAAGATTTTCTGGTCAGCAGACCAATAAAAGTGGCTGGCCGACCACTTTTTCTGGTCTGTAGCATGTTTAGGTGGTCTGCAGCATGTTTAGGTGGTCTACACCACCATTATGTGGTCGGCAGCCTTCCTGGAGGTCTCCATGATGGAGTAGAAGCTACCTGGAAGTTTGTGCAGTGTTCTGAAATCAAATGCAAACAGAGGCAAGTTGGGGCATAGCGATGGATTTCCAAGTGAGGCGGTCGAGCATGCATGCACTTCTCGCCCCGAGGCTCCTTTTAACTGTTTAGCTTAGCTAGTTAGTTATTTGGTTCTGTACTTAAGTAGTTAATGCACTTAGCTATTCATTTGCGTTGCAATAACTAATTAGTTAACTAAGATTACTTAATTAGTTTCGTTTTGTAATAATTAGTTTAATTAGCTTAGATTAGCTAGTTAGCTTATTATTCGGACCCTCCGTCGAGAGGGCACAACTGTTGTAATAAGTGTGCGTGTGTGTGATGCATGTCTTCCAACCCCCATTTCTTTCTCCCTTTTACTTAACCGCTTTCGATGGTTAGTTTAGGGTCATTTTAAATTAGCATCCTTATGCTATGCATGCGTGCACCATTCACATGTCTTACATGCACCGAGCTCGGCGCATTATACAAACTGCATTGTATTTTAATACCAATTTGAATACATGTTATCTAGTTGCATTCACAGGACATCTTAGAATAGCTGAGCCTATCTTAGTTGCATTTTTTCATGTGTTGCATTAGGCATTCTTGACATAGTTAGGAGCATATATGGTTTTCTAACTAGTTTCCTGTTTTGGCTCGGAGTACACTGTGAGTGTTTATGCTTTAGCATCCTTGCATGTGTGTAAGTGTTGCCATGAGGCTATTTGCTTAACTGCTATAACTACATGAGTGCCTGTGGATGAAGGCTTCATTGCTTGAATTGGAACAATTCATCAAAATGTGAGTTTTAAGCCCACTTGAAGTGGCAAATCATTATGTTTTAGGCCCACTTGAGGGTGGCAAATCCACGACTTAGCCTACTTGCGAGTAGCAACTTCAAACCATTTTCGAAAAATAAACATGAGTTGTTTTGTTCCAATCCGCGTGATTTAATCTATACTTGTATGCTGTGCACATCACATAGTAAGCTAGCTAATAAACCGGAATAAGAACACATGTGTTTTAAAAAACAACATATCATGCTTAGTAGAGGCCAATCTTTGATCGGGCAAGCAGGGGTGCTCATTTCAGGACCTTCCCCTCTCGTACCCAAGTTCCCGAGCCGAGGCAACTTTGGTGATGACGGACACATGGCCTTAGGCACGAGTCAGGGTTTCCTAAATTTTTCAAAAACAAAATATTTAGGTGGCGACTCTGAAATCTGGCAAAGCAGTCCATGTTTGGCGCTTTTTGATTAAAATCGATTTTCCAAAACGATTTGTCAGATTTGGACTCTTTGGTGATTTACCAGTCTTACATTGCACTTTGTGAGATTAGATTCAGAACCGTGACAGGAGTCCGAACTGTAGTAGCTAAGAACTACAATTCGGACCCTCGCGCGCGGAGCGGAGTTCAGGCAGTCTACACTTCAGACTAGCCTTATTCAAATCCCTGAAGTCGACACAAACTCTAATTTTGACATCTTTCTTCGAGACTGAAACAATGTTAACCAACCACGTTGGATATTCAGACAACCAAGAACCCTGCCTCAATCTGTTTGGTAACTTCTTCCTTAATCTTCAAAGCCCAATCCAGACGTATTCTCCGCAACTTCTGTTTGATGGGTCGGGCCTCGGGGTCGAGAGGGATCCGATGCTGTATAATCTCAAGATCGATTTCAGGCATGTCTTCGTAGGACCACGCGAAAATATCTTTGAAATCTTTTAGTAAAGTGACTAAGCGCTCACGCTCAAAACGTGGACTCGATCTGGACCAGATGCAGATCCTTCTCAGTATCCACATTAAAAGTAATGATTTCATAGCAAGGGGTTTTGCAAACCTCTCCTCCTCTTGATTAATCAAATTTTTCAAAACCAGAGGAATTACTTCCTCTTCATTTTCATTAAAATTTTGAAAATCTTGGTCAATGCAATAAACAAGCGGCACAGAGAAATACTCAAAATCAACAGTGGCATTCTCATTCATAAAGTTCAGCTCATCCAGCTCTTTGGTTACAACCGACTCAAAAGCAAAAGAAAAAGAAAAAGAAAAAGGAGTCCTGGACAAAACCTTGGTATCTGGGTTATCACCCCCAGGAATACAGGACTCAGACTCAGAAGAACCAAAATCTGATTTCGACTCCACAGGCTCTGCGGAATCAGATTCTGGCTCACTACCCGATTCAGAACTACTAAATAGGTAACCCTCCTCTAGTTGCCAAATGAGAGATAGTGCTTCAAATGCATCCAAAATGCTGCTACAAGGGTTCACACCCGGTTGGTCCCTGATCATGGAGATGGTCAGGTTATCCCCCAAGCTCTCTGAATTGGCCGGAGGATCTGAAAGGAGACATGCTAGTGTTGCCCCTACTCCAAGCTCGCTGTTGTCCGAGACACTTTCCATGCTCCGTTGAGCTTCAGCACTTGGTTCAGCCTTTTTCTTGGCACCACTGTCTTGCAACTGTAGGTCAAAGAAGATCTCAAAGCTGGGGACACACTGCGTCGTAGAATTTAGCCAGGGCTCGGGAAAGCCACAAAATGGAAAGTCTTCACCCCCCTGAACAAAATGACCATTTAGTGTTCCCCCGATCGGCCTATGAACAAGCTCATAGCTTTTCTTGACTTGCTTGGCTCTAGCTCTACCTACCATCTCTTCCCTTTTCCTGGCCCAATCCTCTTTGGTGGGCGTATAGCCAAGACCAAAGGCATATGGATTATGTGGCACATCGGCCAATCTTGTGATGCCTTTCTGGCCACTTCTTCCCAACCCCATTCCTGGCACATATTGGAGCTTGTTCATGAAATAGATTGATTGGGCACTGACATACAAGTCCTCATCAGCTACCAAGATGTTCTGTACTGCCTGGGCCTCAGCTAGTGTAGTTACCTCTAGTGGAGGATGTATGGATGAATTCTTGAACACAATAGCCACTCCCTTCCTATGAGGGTATTTCAACATTTGATGGAGGGTAGAAGAGACTACTTTCACAAGGTGTAGCCAGGGTCTTCCTAGCAGTAAGTTGAAAGTAGCCAGCACATCCAGGACATAGAACTCAACATCCTGTTGCGCTGGGCCAACCTGAACTCGAATTTGTACTGTGCCCATCACCTCCCTGCTGGTATTATCATATGCCTGGAGCACTTGGGCTGTAGGCACAAAATCTGCTGGTTTCAGGCCAATGACATAAGCTGTGCGCAATGAACAAACATTGATAGCCGACCCAATATCGACCAACACCACTGGCACCTATTTTTCTCTGCACTCAACAGATATGTACAGAGGTTTATTATGTGCTAAGCCTTCTGGCGGTAGTTCTTTCTTAAAAGGTTAGGGTTGGATTGGCACCACCTGGGAAAACTAATCCCGCAAGTTGTTCAGGGGTGGTGTCAATGGACAGTTTGGCTTTGTCCATTGCTGATAATACAGCATGTCGATGCACTCGAGAAGCCATGAGTAGCCCCCAAATTGAAATATCGGCTTGGATTTTCTTCAGTTCCTTCAGCACTACCTCTTCCTCCAACTGCTTTTATTTTTGTTTTTCAACCTCTTTATCTTTCCCAGAGGCCTCTGCTTGGTCTAAGTGCGGGGACTTGAAATACCACCCACTCCTTGTCATGTGGTCAATCTCTTAAGAGTACCAGGTATTGTCTGGAAGGGACTCACCCCAATTCTCATCGGTGTGGGCTAGAAGTAGATCATCGTCCTTCCACCATACACCTCCGGCAACCGACAAACAATTGTCCAGTTCCGTTCTGATCATTCTCACACCATGAGTATCCCCTGCGGGGTATTAGGCCATTCCAAATTCCTGTTTGTCTTGATCCTTTTCTTGTGCAAACTGCTTCAGCGCAGCTTCTTGTTCGGTGTCCACAGTACTCACATTGTCCAATTCTTGAGCTAAATTTTCGATGCCGGTGCTCTCCGGCAGTTTCCCTTCTCATCAGCCACTTTGGCCACTACAACGATTCTTGCTTCCTTTTCTTTTGGTTTTGTTTCAGTTGCCTCCTCCCTATCAGGTTCATCACTCAACCACCCAGAGTTGTCCGTCGACCCATTCAAATCAAACAAGTCAATCTGCACATCTCCTTGATCTTGTTCATCGTAGAACTACAAATTGCCTAAGTCCTCCTCTAATTCTGCCAAATCATCCAAACCTTGGCTCGGGCCATCCTCCCAAACCACATTGACCTCCACTATTGTTGGCAATACCACTTCAGGCTTGGCTTGATCAATTGGCACAATGTAGTGGCATGGATCATATTCCTCCTTAGTCAAATCCTCAAAGCACTCAGGTAGCAAACTTGTACCCTCCTCTAAGGCCAACCTCTCTTCTTCAACCATTGTCACCACACAGTTTCTGGTTGAAGTACAGACGCATCCATCATGCACAAATCTGTGCTTTCAGGAATGAACACGGCCAATTTCGGTAGGTGGGAAAGGGTAATATATATGCTGGGGTCGTATGGGATGGCCAGTGTATGGATTAGGTTTAAGTTCTGAGGTGGGGGAACTTGGTTGTGGGCCGGGAGAGGGTTAGTAGTTACATTTGGCTTTTGGGGTGGTGCGATCACCTTGTTATCGATGAGGTCTTGAATCTCATGATGTAGCCTGAAGCATTGGTCGGTATCGTGACCATGTTGCTGGTGAAACACATAGTACTTGGTTGGATTGTGTTTCGGTGGGAGAGGATCGGGTAGTGGGCGAGGCTTTAACGGCATGAGGTGCCCCTTTTTTATCAGCACCCTCAGGGCTTGTGATAAAGGCATGTAGAGTGGGGTAAGGTCCTTTGGGATCGGGCTTGGCTGTTTGAAGTTTACGGGGTTGTACTGGAAAAAGGATTGGCGGTCTTGGTTATGGTGGTGACAACACTCACATCAGACGGCCGCGCAGCTGTGCTTCCACTGGTGGTTGCATTGGAACTGCGTGCAAAAGGCCTCTTGGCCTACTCTTTCTCATCAGTTATCAACCCCTATTTTATGGCGTCTTCAATCTGAACTCCTATCTCACGAAGTTCGATGAACGTGAACAAAGGTAGGACGATCATTTTCCGCAACAACTTCCCATGCAGATTACGGACTATCACCCTTATTTGATCTGTCTCGTAAGGTCGTGTAGTCATCATTGAAGCCTTGGCCCTCTACCTTGTTACGAATTCTAAAAAGCCCTATCACGGGTTGTGACCTCGATTTGCGTATTGTATGAGTACTACGCGATGAAGGCCTCGGCCATTTCCTCCCAGTTCTGTTTAACAGAATCTTCGAGCTTCACATACTAGATAGCTGTTATTCTCGACATAATCCAACCGAAAAGTGAGAGCTTCTACAGTCTGGTCAGGCCCATTAATCGCAGAATGTCTAAAAACAGCCGAAGGTGAACCATGGGGTCTCCAGAGCCATCAAACTGATTGATGTGTGGCATTTTGAACCGGTTTGACAACATCACTACAGAGTCGGTATATCTATCTTCTATGTTGGGAATAGAGTTCACACCCTGCGCTTTCTTGAATAGCTTCTACAACTTGTTGACCTTAAGTACAATCGGGTCAACTTCAAATTCAAACGGAGCCTCGGTTTGATACACAAGGGCTTTGGAGGCTTGTGGTAGGATTGGCTCTATCAGATTGCCCTAATTCTTAGCCTGGGCATTGGCAGTATGAACTGTGGTTCTGGGTGCTGGAATACCCATAGGAGGTGCATGAGATGTGGAAGCCATTGCCAGCTATGGTTGTTGTTGTTGTAGCCTATTGATAACCTATACCTAACGTGTTGTGACCTCAGCCTGACGAGCAACATCTTGTTGCATGGTTTCAACTATTTGCTAAAGGTGGCGGATCAAGTCTTCCATGCTGACTGGAGACTATTGTGCCATTGGAATGGGCGAATAATCTCGTACTGTACTGGATGTAGAAGTCTGAGTCTGACTAGGTACAGGTGATCGTCGGACTGGTGAATTGTGCCTAACTTTTCTCCGTCTAGTAACCGATGGGAGCGAAGCAAACACAAGCTGTCCTCTAACAAGATCTCTGGATCTGTAAAGCCTCCTAACACAGGTCCAGAGTGCTTGGGGGATATCTGAACTTTCTGAAACTATTGTGATAAACTACCTAGCAAAAAGAAATAAAGCAAAAAAGAAAGCAGAAATCGGAAAAACGCACAACACCTCAGCTCAGACGTTAACAACACACAGATGTAATCAAAGCTGTAGGGCTGCTCCTAACACTGAATTTTGCCCCCAAAACAGATACCCAACTTGGAACTGATGCGCACGTTCCTGTACAGTATCACTGTAAAGCACATACCAGTTAAGTGAGAGCCAAAACACCCCTATGAGGGGGTAAGGTTACCCTGTCCTAGTGTCGTCAGGAACTAGGGTTCACTATTCAAACAAAGATGTTTTCACATAATCCTGCATTCCGGTGAGCATCCTATCCTAGTTTGGCACAGTCTCTACGGCTTTCGATATGCAACTAGGTCAAATGGTCAAAAAGGGTACCTCAGCAAGACTACCTAATATACCTCCCACACCTAACACCGAGAAATGAAAGGAGAATCAAACGTACAGCAGTAGTCCAGATCCAAGGGTTGTGTTTCCATTGTGGCAGAGCCCGCGACCGGTCAGCCTTTTGGCAAGCTTTTAGGCAAGCTTCTGGAAAACCGCCCAGGAATAGCAGATGGCAAACACAGTGACTTAAACGCACCAATGCAAATGCAATACAAAGAAACATATAAGTGTAAATAAATTTTCATATCATGAATTTCAAGTCAAGTTCTCTAATTTCCCAAGCAGAGTCGCCAGAAACTGTATCTCGACTTTTTCGCGCCCCCTTTCGGAAGTTCGAGTATAAGCCCTACAGTTCGGACTCCCGCGGTTCTGATTCTAATCTCACAAATGCAATGTGAATTTGATAAACACCAAATAGTCCAAATCCGGCAAATCTTTTGAAAATTGATTTTGGAATAAAAAATACTAAAATTGGACTGCTTTGCCAGATACAGAGTCACCACCTAAATATTTAGTTTTTGGGAAATTTAGGAAACCCCTGACTCATGCCTAAGGCCACGTGTCCATCATCACCAAGATTGTCCCGGCTCAGGAACTTAGGTACGAGAGGGGAAGGTCACGAGTTGAGCACCCCCGCTCGCCCGATCAAAGATCGGCCTCTACTAATCATGATATGATTTTTATCAATATTATATGCTCTTGTTCCGGTTATTAGGCTAGCATTACTATGTGATGCGCACACACACAAGTATAGACTAACTTGCAAGAATTGGAACACTTCGAGTCAAGTTTGTTTCGAAAATTGTTTCGAAATATGTATCACTTGAAAAAGTGATCGGATATGAACATTACTCAAATTATTCCAATTCCAGCAAAAAAGCCTTCATCCACAAGTATTCAAGCAATTTAGCATTTAAGCAAGTAGCCTCATGGCAAGCATGCTAGACATGGCAACATTCACATTTCATGCAAGATGCTAAAGCGAGTAAAGCCTCACCTAGTACTCCAAGCCAAAATAAACAAAAGAGTTAGAAAAATGCATGATCCTAACTTTATGCAATATGACTAATGCAACGCATGCGATATGCAATTAGATAGGCTCAGCTACTAAACATGGCATATGAATCGATTTGATAACATGCGGTCTAAGCACGTATTCAAAAAAGTATTTAAATGACAATGCAATTAGAATGATGAACCGAGCATCGGTGCATGCAATACGAATGGATGCAAACATCGAGAATGCTAATTGAAACATGATGTCTCTAAACTCACCATCATAAGCTAGCAAATAAAAAAGAGAAAGACGTGGGGCTGGAAGACATACACATTATTACATTGCGCTCTCACGAAGGAGAGTCTGAATAGATTAAGCTAATTAACTAACTAAGCTAATTAAGCTAGCTAATTACAAAACAAATGAAATTAGCTAAACTACTTAACTAATTATTACAAATGAATATGAATTAATTAACTATTCTAGTTAACTAACTAATTACAAAATGAAATTTGAATAAATAATTAACTAACTAATTAATTACAATACTTTACAAAATTAACTATTTACAACTTAATTAATTACAACAAGATTAATTACATTCGACAAAATGCATAAGTGAAAATGAATGAAGGTTACATGTACAGCACCTGAGAGCGACTCTGTCTGCCCAAGCCGCCTCTGTTTCACCTTCAGCCACTGCCTTTGTTTCTTGTAAAATTGCACTGCTGGCCACACACTAAGGGTCGGTCGTGCAACACTGATGGTCGGCCTATAGAGGGCCCGCCGTGCGTTAATTTGGTGCAAAGCTCTGTTTTTGTGTTCTGAGGTGAACTAGTGCAGACAGAGTGTCCTCAAGCTCAGTTTGTCCCTTTTTTCCTTCTCTGTCATGGGAAAGCCTTGAGAGAAGGTTGAAATTGATTCGAAAGCCATCAATGAGCAACATGGTTGCATGATGGTCTCGGATGCAATTTTGGACAAAAGTCAATAAAATGCAAAGAATAAGACCACCCCTTCCTCTTGTCATAGTATGAACTCAAAGAGAGAAGTTGCAACGCTTCAAGAATCATCAAAATACCATGGATTAGCATGTGATGACTCTTGACACAAGGAACTTGGCATAATGTCCGGCCAAGTTGAAGCAATTTAAGCCACTTTCTTTATGTGTGTTGATCCAAGTTTTAAGCTCATTTTATTAAGCATTACCATTCTTTAGTCCATTTGTCCATGGTGATGTTAAAGTCCTCTAAACAAGAAGTAATGTCAAACGAGAGGTTCTCCTAAAGCATGAGAGAAAGACTATACCGTTGGCAATGAATCTTCGAAAAGATTAAGCCATTAAGTAGGAGTCTTTCTTACATGTCTTGAACAACTTCAATCTGTTGAAATCATTCTCAAGTATGAAAGAGATGGATGGTGGATTGATTGTTAAACTTAGACTCTTAAACATGGAAATAAGTAAAGGGAAGCTTGAAACAACATGCAACAAGTTATGTATACTAATTTATGAGACCAAAATTGAACTAAACAAAGCATGAACCAATGTAAAAGGCTTGGACAGCCCTAAAAACAGCCCTTAACATATGAAAAACGGAGGCTAAAAGTTAATGAAAATAGCCTAAAAAGCTAGACAATAAAGAAAAGAATGAAGGCTAGTAAGCAAGAATAAGGACAGGTGGCTAACCCCTCCACTTTTAAAGCTCCAAAACATGATTTTTGGCCCTTCGAAAACTCTAAAAGATAATGTAGTTATCAAAGAAAAAGAGTGGAAAATGAAGGGTTTGAGCTACAGGTGAAGGTGTAGAAAGAGCAAGCTCTTTCTACCCTTTTGGTAGCTCTTCAAACCCAAAGCAAAGAAAAACAGTAAGAATCATGGAGCAAATGAAAGATATGAAAGCAGAGAGAAGAAAACAAGTTTATACCTTTCAAGGAGTAAGCTTGTTGTTTGTGATTCAAACTTGGTTTCAACCCACTCTCAAGCTTGAATTATGCTTCTCCAAGATCAACCAAGGCTCTAAGGTGGTGAGACAAGGTTGTGTATAGAGTATAGAGATGATACAAGGAAGCTAGGTTAGCTCAAAGATTGCTTGCAATGGAAGAAGGAGGATGGAGGAGCTCTCAAGGTGTATATAGGCTCTCTCAATTTTGTTCAACCCTCAAAACAATCACCCAACTTCGTTTTTATAGAATTCGAGCTCAAAAGGTGATAAATATCTTCAAAAATTGATAACTGGCAGGCTCTCGCCCAGAACATTGTTTTTCGCCACCAAGGGCTGGCCGGCCATTCATAGCCACGGCCAGCCATCACTGATGCATGGCTAGGCTTTGATGCCCTCCCTTGTTTTTTGGTTCAAACTCAACTCAGTGTAGAAAAAGGTCCAAAAATGAACTCACAGGTTCAAACAAGGTAAATGTTGAATATTTGAGGTTATTTCGAGAGCCTGATTGAATCAGAATCGCTGTGAATTCAAAGCACACAATTCAAATTTCATCATCAAGTGTATCGAACCAAGCGCCTAAGTCTTGCGGGCAGTCAAAAATGGGGTGTCTACAATATGGAATTTAGTTTCTAAGATATTGGTTGTGTCAATGAATTCCTAGAAGTCCTGTTAGAAAAGCACTTAATCACGTATTCGCAAACGAATTTCTTTCTAGATAATGATCGTTTCGTAACATTGCTATAGTTCCCGTTAGAAGAGAACTTGATCACTGCTAATTTTAACAAGAACTCTGGCAATGTCGCGAAACGATCATTTTCTAGAAAAGAAATTCGTTTTTGAATACATGATTCGATGCTTACGTGGAGTGAATTATTATGTAGGCCACTGTCTTAGGACACATGTGAATTAGTTATGACACATTGTGAATGTGCTAAATTTTGTGTTACCTTTATTAGTATGTCAAGATGCGGACATGGTGGTGATAGGCGTGGTAAGTCTATACGACAGGAAGTGTCGATTCCAGATGCAGGGAGTTAGTCAGGAAAACATGCCCTAGCCAGTAGGTCAGCAAGCCATGGACACCTTAGTTCGTGAAATGATAGGAGCATTACGGGAATCCATGGACAATCTCAGAGCTGAGAATCAAGTCCAAGCCAATGTTACAGAGACAGGGCCATCTTTTCTGAAATGGAGTTTTTCCGATCAAATCCGGATGAGTTTTTTGGGGATTTAAAAGGGCCACTGAAGGCCAAGAAGTGGCTCAAGCAAATGGTGAAGACGTTTGAGATGTGTCACAATCCGAACCTGCCCTAGAGGTCTAGGTCATGACCGGCCAGTAATCATAGATTACCTACAGCCTCAAAGAAAAAAAAATCAAATTGTTAAATAATAACAAAAATAAAATAAGTCTATTGAGTTGTATAGCGATTCTAGTTTAGACCCGACCCATTTGATATTCTGGATCCGGGTTTTATCGCCTTATACGATTATTTATGTCTTATTTCTCCTTATTCCTCATTGAGTTTGGTTATTGGAGTGCCTTGGTTGCATTTGGAACATATCGGGAGTTAGTTTTTCAAAATGGTTTTTGCCTAGATTTTGGCTTCTTTGCTCAAGTAGTCTTTGAGAACTTTTAGTACCTTTGCATGCCTGCAGAGATACTAAGAGTTGGCATTCTATGCTCAAACGGTACTTCTTATACTCGAGCGGTGTTGGCTCGAGCAGTCTTTTATAAGCTCGAGCGATGGTCCTTTGTCTGTAGAACTTCTGGGAGTTTGTATTCTTCACTCAAAAGGTCACTTTGTGCGCTCGAGTAGTCACACTTACTATGTCTGGTTGCTCGAGCAACCGTTCTTGCACTTAAGCGGTCTGAACGTACATCAGTCCATAAAAGTCACATTTTTGGCTCACTTTTTATATATTCTCTCTAAACATTCGAAAATCCTAAGTTAAGACTCTCTCTCTCTAAAACTCACCTTCTCTCTAGAAATACACCAAGATCCATTGATTTCTTCACCCCGCTGTAAACACCCCATTTTTGACCGACCTTAAGACTCAGACGTCATCGATTGAGTGCTCGGTGATTGTGCATGTTGTGCTCGTTCTGAGGTTTTGGAGTTTTCGACTGAGTGCCTTTCCTCCGGCCTCTGAACTCTTTGTGCTTCGGCTCAGTTTGTGGACCAAGCCTTGTTTCTCTTCCCTGGGGGGAAGGAGGTCTGTAGACCACCTTTTTGTGGTCGTAGACCACTTTTCTCGTTTGAAAACTAGTTTCCGGTTTTCGGAGCCTTCGGCCGCGTGCCTTGTCTCGGGACCGCTTAATGTTCTCCGTTTGACGTGGTTTTTGAACCACACCTTGTTTCCTCTGCCTAGAGGGACACTGTGGTCTGGGAGACCACTTTTGTGGTCGTAGACCATTTTGGTGCCGGTAGACTACTTTTCGAGGCTTCCGGCTACGCGCCTTGCCTCCCGAACTTTCGTCTTGCATCCTTTTTGGTTTGTTTTTGGTACAAACCTTGTTTTCCTTGTTTGAAAGGTGGTACAAGGGTGGGAGACCAGTATTTCCCCTTGGAGACCACTTTTCTTCCCGCCAGCCAGTTCTCTGGTCAGACAACTGGTTTTCTTGATCTTTGGACCGCGTTTTCTGTTCGGCCACCACACCACTTGCTTGTTTTCAGTGTGTAGACCACCTTTGCACAGTGGCCGACCACTTTTTCTTCTGGCCAACCACTTCCACTGGTCGGCCAACCAGTAGAAGTAGCTGGTTGACTACTTCAACTGGTCGGCCACTTTCCAGCTCATTCCTGGAGATATTTTCTTTACAGCTGTAATAGCTGGAGGGTGTAGACACGCCCGCGTGGGCCTCACTGCTACAGTTCGGACTCGATTTAGTCACGGTTCTTAATCTGATCTCGTAAAGTGCAATGCGAGATTGATAAATCACCAAAGAGTCCAAATCCGACAAATCGTTTTGGAAAAACAGATTTTTTGAAAGAAGTGCCAAACATGGACTGTTTTGCCGGATACAGAGTCGCCACCTAAATATTTTTTATAAGGGAATTTAGGAAACCCTGACTCGTTTGCCTAAGGCCACGTGTCCGTCATCACCAAAGTTGCCTCGGCTCGGGAACTTGGGTACGATTGGGGAAGGTCAGCTATGAGCACCCCCTCTCCCCGATCAAAGATCGGCCTCTACTAACCATGATATCTAGTTTTGAAAACGTTATGTGTTCTTATTCTGATTAATTAGCTAATCTTACTATATGATGCGCACAGCACAAAAGTATAGACTAGATCACCTAATTTGGAACAAAGCATCGCATATCCGTTCATTTGGAAAATGGTTTGAAATTTGCTACTCGCAAGTAGGCTAAAACACGGATTTCAATGAGTTGTTCCAACTCAAACAATCCAACCTTCATCCACAGGCATTCAGGCAGTTTATATCACATCAGCATATAGCCACATGGTAAGCATGCTGTTATATTAACATTCACACTCATGCGAGATGCTAAAGCATAAAAAGCTTACCGAGTACTCCAAGCCAAAACAAAGAATTTGTTAGCAATCAATGTATGATCCAACTCCATGTTAAGTGGCTAATGCATCGCATACAAAATGCAACTAGAATAGGCTTGGCTAATCCTAGGATGGTATGTGAAATGCACAGATAGCATGTATTCAAGTTAGATTTGAAATACTCTACAGTTAGTATGATGCGCCGAGCCCGGTGCATGCAATACAAATGAATGGATGCGCGCATGCATAGCATAAGGATGCTAAATTAAACATGCCCTAATACTAACCATTAAAAGCAGGTATGTAAAAGGGAGAAAGAAGTGGGGGTTGGAAGACATGCACACATGCACACACGCACCCACGCTTATTACAAATTCGCCCTCGCTCGGAGGGACCAAAAGAATAATACAATTTAATCAACCAATCAAGCTAATTAAATAATTACAGACCACTTGACTAGTTAAGCAAATTAACTAAGCTAATAAAGCGGTAAACAGCCTCGGGAAGAGGATCCAATGCATGCGCGCTCGGTTTCGCTCGGAAATTCACTACCATGCACAAGTTGCCTTTGTTTTCACTGTTTTCCTCCTCTAAAGACTGCAAAAGTCCCAAGGTACACTCTCTGAACATTGGGGAATGCCACCAGCCATGAGGAATGGTCACCGGCCATAGGGGAGTGGTCATCGACCATTTGTATAGCTCTCGGCCAAAAATGTTTGGTCGGTCGGCAGTAGAGATGGTCGCCCGACCATGTATGCCTGCAGAAACTTGTTTAGATAGCAGCAGAGGGCAAAACATGGCATGGCAATGCATTTCAAGCAATGTTTGCACCAACCACACTCCTTATCATATTCATGACTCAAAGGAGGATGGTCCTCGACCCTCGAACCACCAATCGCGCATTTCAATGGGTGATGGCCCAAGATGCCAAGTTGTGCATTTTGATTTCAAATGAAATGCAAACCAAATAAACACATAAGGCCCAACCTCTATCACTTGATCAAGAGGCAAGGCATGTATGCTAAATGCAACCTAAGCATGTTAGCTAAGTATGCAACATGAGCATGCAAGCAAGCAATGTGAACTAGGCACTCAGCCTAAGCAAACAAGCATGCAAGGCATGGAACAACTATGCTAACGACAAGCATACAAGATGCAATTAAAACATGCAAGTATGCAAGACATATAACATTTGAAGCAACTTGACCAAGGAAATGCATGCCAAATGCAAAGTGTTTCAAGCATGCCATAACATGCGATAGGTCAAGTATGCAACAACACACAAGACGAGCATGCAACAATATGTAAAGGATGGTCTTAAACTAGTCTAGGCAGGTCTCGAACAAGCCCAAAACAGTGGCCAAATGCTATGGGAATGAGGTACAAATGCACATGCAAACATGCACACGAATGGACCAACACTTAAGCATAAAGAGGGGACTTTTAAGCACACTTAAAAGGAACAAACATGGACATATAGCATGCATACTAAGCTCTGAAAATCATGTTATAAAGGTGCCAAACCAAGTAAACAAGACAAGCCAAGCATGCAACAATGTCCAAAACTCAAGGCAAGCCAAGAAGTATTGAACTACACTTAGCAAAACCAAATATGACATGAGTTGAATAATCAAAGTCAGAGTTTTAGCATGTTAAAACAAAGCCAAAAACACATTGACATGGCATCCTAGAGGCCTAGACATGATGGCATACGCAATGACACATTCATGGAGCGTGAAACACAAACTCTTTAAGGCCTTAAAGGAGCATCAAATGCAAGCATGTGGGCATGCCACAAGGACTGAAATGACATGGTAAGTGGTTCCAAACCACCGAAACAAAGCAAGTAAAGCATGCTAGAGGGGTCAACACTCAAGGCTCACAAAGGGGATTACATGGTAGCTATACAAATCAAAACATGAATGACCCAAGCAACCAAAAAACAGACCTCAAGCACACTAAAACATGCATAAAAGCTTCACAAAGCTAGGCCAAAACAAGTGAGCATGGTAGTCTAAATGCCAGGTTGAATACATGATTCGGTGCTTAATTTTAACAAGAACTCTGGCAATGTCGCGAAACGATCATTTTCTAGAAAAGAAATTCGTTTTTGAATACATGATTCGGTGCTTACGTGGAGTGAATTATTATGTAGGCCACTATCTTAGGACACATGTGAATTAGTTATGACATATTGTGAATGTGCTAAATTTTGTGTTACCTTTATTAGTGTGGTAGCCGAATAGTTGGCAAGGATAAAGGAGGTATATTTTAGAAGTTAGACGCTAGCCGGCAGATCTCCCGCAAGGACAAGGGGCCGAATAGGATAAATAGGCCGAATGGGAAAGGATCCCTAGAGCCGAGTATTGGAAAAAATAATGATTGAAAAAGTAGGCCCTGGCCCCGAGGATCAGAAGAAACGAGTATAAATATAATGGCAATGGACTAGAAAAGGTATGTAAGAATCACTTCTAAAAACTTAGTGAACAAGCTTTCTTGAGTAGAAGAACTGACTTGTCCGTCGGAGTGCTAATTCCGGCACCCCCGACCGGAGTATTTGTGTCTTTGCATGTGACTAGCTGAGGATCATTGGCGTCTTCCAGGATTCGAAGAGTATTTCCAAACCACTTCCCCACAATTGGCGCCGTCTGTGGGAATACTCGAATACATCCATGGAAGGCGTGACCGAAGATCCTCCGATAGCCACCGACGAGACCACACAGGTAGACGACCTCACCCCAGCCAATATGCTCGGAAAAGAAACCATCGCGGCACGACGCGCCTTGAACTTCGATTCGCCAACAACTTCAGCGCAAGAAACAATGCAGGCTATTATAGAACAAGCAAAGCAGAACGAACAAAGGCTCGAGAACATGATTGCTGAGAACGAACGACTCCGTCAGGATTTGGCCCTGAAGGTAGCAAAATCTAGAGAGGCCATGCGCGAGGAACCAGAGCGACCTCCGAGGGCAGACGGGCAAAGACCTCGGGCCCGACCAAAGGATACCAATAGCAACTCCAACTCATCATCCACGGAGCTCGACGCAAGGGGACGATCCGAAACCTCCAGCTCCTCCGAAAAGGATCTGCGAACAAGGAACAAGCGCAGGAGAATCAGCTCAAACGAGGAAGACCAGCACGATCCTTTCGTTTGACGGATCACAAGGGCATCCCTGCCCAAGAAATTCAAAGCTCCGTCGTTCACTCTTTACGATGGAAAATCAGACCCCACTGATCATATCCGTCATTACAAACAGGCCATGACGCTACACGCAGACAATGAAGCCCTCATGTGCCGAATATTCCCTAGCAGCCTAGGTCCACTAGCCGTCAGGTGGTATTACAAGTTGGAGCCAGCTTCGGTTAAAAGCTTCCGACAACTGCAGAAATCCTTCAGGGCCAGGTTTATCACCAACGAGGTACAACCGAAACAGGCCGACTCCCTCTGGGCTATGCAGATCCAGTCGGGAGAGACGCTCAGAGCGTATTCGGCACGATATTGGGAGTGCTTCAATCTTGTTGACGACGCTTGCAACGACTCCATGGCCATCACCGCCTTCAAAATGGGTTTACATCCTGACAGTGCTCTGCGCAGTTCCCTGACCAGAAGGCCCCCCAAAACAGTCTGGGCGTAATGAAGAAAGTTGAAGAATATTGTAAAGTCGAAGATGATGCCCTGAGGATAAAAGCCGGACAAATCTCCAGCAAAACGGCCCTCCCCGAAATCGCTCGACCAATAAGCTCCGTGCCGCCACCGAGCCCTGAGCCCGGCAACGAACCAAGCGAGACAAAAGGCGGAGACTCCCGCCGATCGAGCGATCAGTGCTCCTACCGAACGAACGAACAACTACAAGTCGACAGCAGACGCTCAAGGCGGATCGACAAGAAGTACACGGAGTTGACAGAGCCGATCGCGGCAATAATGACCAAAGTCCAGCACCTTCTATTTTTCAAGTGGCTGTCGAAGATGGTGGGGCCTCCCGACACACGGAGGAGGGACAGACGATGCGAATACCACAAAGATCACGGCCACGAAACCGAGAGTTGTTATGCGCTAAAGGACCATCTGGAGGAACTAGTGCAAGATGGTCGACTGCAGCAATACGTGAGCAAGGGGAAGCCAACCAAAGCATTAGCCTTGAGACAGGATTCACCTCCGCTTGGTGTGATCCACATAATCTATGGTCCGCCGGCATCCCCGACCGTGCATACAATCCAATCACACCCAATTCCCCAAAAACATAACATGTCAACCGGCAGGCCCAAAGAAACTCCGACAATTAAGTTCGATGACTCCGACCTCGTCGGAACGGTGGCCAGCCACGTCGATCCTTTGGTCGTCAAATTACGCGTACGTCAGTTCAGCGTTGAACGCATTCTCATAGATCCAGGAAGCACTTCGGAAATCTTGTACTACAGAACTTTTGTTGAACTCGCCTCAACGAGTCGGACCTATCACCGTCGTCTCAGCCACTGTTCGGCTTCAACACGAATCCAGAGTACCCGTTGGGAAGGTCGTGCTCCCTGTTCGAGCGGGCTCAAAAACGGTTGACGTGGAATTCTTGGTTGTTAAGCTTCCGTCGCCGTATAATGCCATCATGGGACGCCCCTGGTTGCATATCATGAAGGCTGTCCCAAGCACCTACCATCAGCTTATGCGCTTCCCAACAGACCGTGGCATTGAGGAGATCCGTGGCTCACCGCAATCCGCGCCAACGTAGACCTTATAAAGATCCGTTTACGGACCCGACTTGTGGGATCCGATGCTTGTACTGGAACCACGTTTTAATGAAAATCGACTTTCTTTGTCACTCTCCTTCAAGCCTCTTAGGCCCAACTAAGTCTCCGGATTCGGAGCCCCCTTTGGTGCATGACACCTTAGGGCCGAATAAGTCTCCGGATTCGGAGCCCCCCTTTGGTGTATGACACCTTAGGGCCGAATAAGCCTCCGGATTCGGAGCGCCCTTCGTGGATGTCACATTGGCCAAGTTAAGTCTCCGGATTCGGAGCCCCCTTTGGTGCATGACACCTCAGGGCCGAATAAGCCTCCGGATTCGGAGCCCCCTTTGGTGCATGACACCTTAGGGCCGAATAAGTCTCCGGACTCGGAGCCCCCTTTGGTGCATGACACCTTAGGGCCGAATAAGCCTCCGGATTCGGAGCGCCCTTCGTGGATGTCACGATTGGCCAAGTTAAGTCTCCGGATTCGGAGCCCCCTTTGGTGCATGACACCTTAGGGCCGAATAAGCCTCCGGATTCGGAGCCCCTTTGGTGCATGACACCTTAGGGCCGAATAAGTCTCCGGACTCGAGCCCCCTTTGGTGCATGACACCTTAGGGCCGAATAAGTCTCCGGATTCGGAGCCCCCTTTGGTGCATGACACCTTAGGGCCGAATAAGTCTCTGGATTCGGAGCACCCTTCGTGGATGTCACGATTGGCCAAGTTAAGTCTCCGGATTCGGAGCCCCCTTTGGTGCATGACACCTTAGGGCCGAATAAGTCTCCGGATTCGGAGCCCCCTTTGGTGCATGACACCTTAGGGCCGAATAAGCCTCCGGATTCGGAGCTCCCTTTGGTGCATGACACCTTAGGGCCGAATAAGTCTCCGGACTCGGAGCCCCCTTTGGTGCATGACACCTTAGGGCCGAATAAGTCTCCGGATTCGGAGCGCCGTTCGTGGATGTCACGATTGGCCAAGTTAAGTCTCTGGATTCGGAGCCCCCTTTGGTGCATGACACCTTAGGGCCGAATAAGCCTCCGGATTCGGAGCGCCCTTCGTGGATGTCACGATTGGCCAAGTTAAGTCTCCAGATGCGGAGCCCCCTTTGGTGCATGACACCTTAGGGCCGAATAAGCCTCCGGATTCGGAGCCCCCTTTGGTGCATGACACCTTAGGGCCGAATAAGTCTCCGGACTTGGAGCCCCCTTTGGTGCATGACATCTTAGGGCCGAATAAGTCTCCGGATTCGGAGCCCCCTTTGGTGCATGACACCTTAGGGCCGAATAAGTCTCCGGATTCGGAGCGCCCTTCGTGGATGTCACGATTGGCCAAGTTAAGTCTCCGGATTCGGAGCCCCCTTTGTGGATGCCACGATTGGCCAAGTAAGCCTCCGGATTCGGAGCCCGTTTTAATCAACTAATTAAGCCGGAATCACTAGTATGGTTCGCCAGACAGGGCGTGCCTTAGCCGGCCCACGAGTACGACCCATTCCGGTTTAATTCGCTTCCCGCCTAAGGCAAGGGCCGATCCCTGAATACAGGAAAAATATTTAAGCAAAAATATTTAAGCTACACAAATGTTCCGGTAGCAAACTTTCCGATAGCAAACTATTAAACCATACGAAATGACTTGCTTAACCACTAAAAGTTGGAATCAGGAACATTCATCTGGCGTAGCTAAACAAAAGATTTTCAGAGTGAGACTCAACTATATGAAATAACACTTTTTATTTGATTTAAAAGTAGTTACATAGACGCAATCCGCGTTCGAACATTACAACATTTATCTCTAACTTCTAAGACAAATCACACATCGATCTAACCGCGCCCGAATCGGCATGTCGCCGGGCCTCTGACACCATCGACAATGTCAAGGCCAAGATCCAAGACAAGGGAGGTTAGGGGCAGCGGTCGTTGTGTCTCCTTTCGGGGCGATCTGCTTCAACGACTTGGAGGCTGACGTGTTTCCAGTTTCTCCTTTCAGCGGTCCACCTCCCACATCGGAGAATCCCCCGCCGCAAACTGTCTGAGCGCCCAGTTCGGCCGGAATTTGAGCTCCTGCAACTATCATCACCATCTGATGATGAGAACGCTTGACCATCCCACGCAATAGATGCTGTTTGATTGCATGAGGTGCCTGCCGCTTTTATTCTCAGTAATGGCCGCGATCTCGAGGCCCAAATCCCGAAGTGATTTCATCAATACTAAACCCCACGAGATAGGCGTCGTTCAACATTCTCTATGACCTAGTTAACCCAACGGTTGGCCAAAACGCGCGCGCATAGGCTGCGCAAGGGCAAAAATTACCTAGCTTGATCGGCGTGACATCTGGCATTCGAGCTAAGTCAAAATGCCGTAGCACCTCCGATCTCTGGCTCACGGCTTCTTCAAATTTCAAACAACACGCCGCAATGGCTTTATCCAAAAGTAAACAGCCATTACGTCTATCCAAACATTCATACAATCAAATTAAACACGCACGCGCCGAATGCGGGAGACAATTTGACATTTTCAATAAAGCGTATTTTATTCAAAAAACCAAGAAATTACATACTTGCAAACGGCGTTCGAACCTTACAATATTTAAAGTCAAACGGCGTCGCCCTCATCCTCACTCTTCTCAACCTCAAAAGCAGAAAACGAAAAATCCTTACTGTGGTAGAGAGGTGACGCCGAATCGATGCCTGACAAGCGAAGAGATTCGGCAACTTGAGATGCCTTGATCCAACCATGCCTGAACCCACGATTTTCACATCGGCAAACCTCTTCGGCAAGCTTCTCCTTTGTCTTTTGGATTCCAACCAAGCGCCCTTCGTGAAAACCTTTTTCATAAGACCTCCCCTTGGCGGAGTCTAATGCGAACATGCTCGCCGTTTCGCGATCGGCAATGGCAGCGCTTATAAGCCGACTGGTAACCCTCTCTTCCACGATTGGATTCACCTGCCCTGCTGGTTGTACTTGAGCCGCTTTGATCTCTCTTAACTCACGTTCCGCCGCCTCCATACGAGCCTCCAAACTGCGGATACGCTCTTCCTTTTTCTCCATTTCTCGACGGGCGGCGCGCAATCACATGCCGACTTCGTAAGCCGTATAGAGCCCTTTCACCGCCCCATGAATGCCCTCGTGAAATACTTCGTAGTCCTGACGACCGACCATTGACTGCTGCACTTCCGGAGGAAATATTTGTCGAGCAAACTCGACCGCGACATCTGGATCTCGAACGATCGAGTCCGCTTCCGTCATGGGCTTATTCCTCACAAATACTGCAAAACTTAATGGGCGCGGATTCGCGTCTGATCTCCTTTCGACTTGGGCGTGTGGCGATCTCCCCTGGGACTGCCTATCCCGTCTGGGCGACCTACTACGACGTCGAGGAGATTGACGCCTCTGTCGACCCATAGAACTCTTACTCCCAGCACGCAAGGGCGCACCACGGTGTTCACTTTGATTCATATCACCGCCAAGCTCAGCCAATGTCTTGGCCTCCCCTTTGCTGTTAAAGAAGAGTTTGTTCGACATTCGTACAATAGATTTTCTCTCAGGAGTCTGAATCAGATACCTACCAGACTCTTAAAAGCTATACCTTTGATCATTTAACACTCGCAGAGGCAGCACGATCGAGGCAAGTTCATTAATCGCGAAACCCAATCGCCTGACGCCGACTAAGTTGACGGCAGGACAATCTATTCGGCCCAGGTACCCCAACCGGCCCAGGTACCCCAGCCGGCTCATGAACCCCCTGGGGCAAGGGCAGATTCGTCAATCTAAGGGCCGAAGATCAGTAGGCAGTGAAATTGCAAATGGGGATTTTGATCAATCTGTTCGGCCAAACTACCCCAGCCGGCTCACGAATTGATTCCTCAGAGCCAGAGTTCTTATCATGAACCCCCTGGGGCAAGGGCCGATTCGTCAATCTAAGGGCCGAAGATCAGTAGGCAGTGAAATTGCAAATGGCAATTTTGATCAATCTGTTCGGCCAAACTACCCCAGCCGGCTCACGAATTGATTCCTCAGAGCCAGAGTTCTTATCATGAACCCCCTGGGGCAAGGGCCGATTCGTCAATCTAAGGGCCGAAGATCAGTAGGCAGTGAAATTGCAAATGGTGATTTTGATCAATCTGTTCGGCCAAACTACCCCAGCCGGCTCACGAATTGATTCCTCAGAGCCAGAGTTCTTATCATGAACCCCCTGGGGCAAAGGCAGATTCGTCAATCTAAGGGCCGAAGATCAGTAGGCAGTGAAATTGCAAATGGTGATTTTGATGGGATATGTATTGAATCTGCAGGAACTCAGATATTGACCAATCTTTCCCTCTCTACCTTCAGTGGTTAGCGACTTCAGATTCAAGTAAGGAAAAAACTAAAGTTTGGACAAACGATATTCTATGTACGGCTTGTTTAGAAGAGTTCTAGATAAAATCATTCGGACAAAATACCCCAGCCGGCTCACAAGTTGAACCCCCTGGGGCAAGGGCAGATTCACAAATCAGGGTTTCCCCACAGTACAGGCAATCCCATTTTACCAAATGCATTGACAAACACAAAACTCTTTCATTAAAATTAAACCACAGAACTCTTTCATACAAAGTGTGTGGTGGTAGAGCAAAAATTACAAGGAAATTTTCATCAATAAATTGCGCGCAGATGTTAACCAATTTATACATGAAAACTACCCTGAACCAACAAAGCACTATCCAAAAGAAGAAAAACAAAAACAAAAAGACGCCTGCTCAGTAAACGGCTCCCAGATCATTCGTCGGTATCGGATTCAAGTGGCTCAACATCCACCTGCTCATAAGGAATCGGCAAGTCCAATGTAACCTCAGCGGCGGCAAGGGCTTTGAGCCACCCATGTTTGAACCCGCGATTCTCAAACTTGGACACTTCTTCAACATATTCTGTCAGAGCGGCGCCTCTCCCTGCTTCAAAGGCCTCCGATTCAGCTTTCTCGCGGGCGGCTTTAAGCTCCTCCAACTGAGCTTCCGCTTCAGCAAGTGCTTCCTTGGAAAGTTTGAGCGATTCCTCGCTCGCATTTGCTCTACCCTCAGCATCAACACGAAGCTGTTCGGCGACGCGCATAAACACTTACCTAGTACTCCGAGCCAAAACAACAACTAGTTAGTAATCATGCATGATCCTAGTTATGTCAAGAATACCTAATGCAACACATGCAAAATGCAACTAGAAATAGGCTCGGCTATTCTAAGGTGGCATATGAAATGCAATTAGATAACATGTATTCAAGTGGGAATTGAAATACAATGCAGTTAGTATGATGCGCCGAGCCCAGTGCATGCAAGACAGATGAATGAATGCAAACATGCGAGCATAAGAATGCTAATTGAAACATGCCCTAAAACTAACCATCGTAAGCGGTTAAGTAAAAGGGAGAAAGACGTGGGGTTGGAAGACATTCACACACGCGTGCACACTTATTACAAAAGTTGGCCCTTTCGACAGAGGGTCCGAATAAATAATACAAACCAACTAATTAATCAACTACCCTAGCTAATTAATTATTACAAAACTATTAACTAATTAAGCAAATTAATTAAGTTACAAAACAGCTAAAGCGGCCTCAAGAGGAGGGACAAATGCATGCTCGATCGGCTTCGCTCGGAAATCCGTTGCCATGCCCCATGTTGCCTCTGTTTGCACTCTTTTGCACCTTTGAAAACTGTGAAAATCTCTGTGATGCTTCTGAACCATCTCCTGGACACTCTGAGAGGCCATCGGCCAAAATATGTGGCCATCGGCCAAGGGAAAAGGGTCATCGACCACTTTTTAGTCCATCGGCCAAAAATTGTTAGCCGATCGGCCATCTCTTCCTGCAGACTGCTCCTTTTGCTGCAGCAGAGGACAAACAAGGGCATAGCAATACATTTGCAAGAAAATGTTGTGTAACTACACCCCTTATCATGTTTGGGACTCAAAGGAGCGTAGTGTTCGACTCTCGAGCCATCAATCACGCATTTCGATGCATAATGGTCAAAGAGCCCGAATTGCACACATCAATATGGAATGAATGCACAAAAACACACAAATGCCTCACACTCTGTCATGTTGGATCAAGAGTGTCGGCGACCGAGGATTGAGGCACGTTTCGTCACTTCAAGTACGAAACGTCCCTCGGTCCTCGTGTTTGGTTTGACACCCCAAACCAAACACAATGCAATGCATGCAACATGGAAAAGCTATGCAATGCAACATAAGCATGCCAAATGCAATATGACTCAAATATGCACACAAGGCTAAGGTAACAAGCATGCCAAATGCAATGCAACCTAAACAAGCATGTGACAAAATACAAACTAGCAAGCATGCAAAATGCAACCTAAACATACAAACATGCATGGCATGCAAAAATGGACAAGCATGCAACAACATGCAAACTAGCAAGCATGCAACAACATGCAACATGTCAAGCATACAACAACATGCAAAGATGGACTTAAACAAAAATGGGCAGACCTCAGCCATGCCCAAATCAGTGGCCAAATGTGATGAAATGTTGGAATGAAATGCAAAACAAGCATGCATTCCAATTGGCCTATCACTAGGTAACAATGCACAATCCTCAAACATGAGTAAGGTGCGATGAACATGAGAATGTGGCAATGAAATAAGCTCTGAAATCATGTGAGGAATGATGCCAAATCAACCAAATAATGCAAGTACGGCATGCAAGAGAGCTCAAACCTTAAGGCTAGCAAAGGGGTTTACACCATGGCCATGCAAAGCAAGCCCCACAGGGCCAAGGGCAACCAAAACAGTCCCAAGGTAGGTTAAGATAAGACCAAAAGCAAGCTTGAACCCAGCCAACACAAGCTAGAACAAGAGTCCAAAAGGCATCAGGCATGCAAGGCTAACAAGGGGTGTTACACTACACCTATTAAAACCAAACATGGCATGACTTAACCAATGAAAATCAAAGTTATGGCATGTCAAAATAAGCCCAAAAATACACTGAGATGGCATCCAAAAGCCTAAGTATGATGGCATGCATAATGATCCATTCTTGAAGCACAAAACACCAAACCTTCAAAGCATCAAAAGGGTGACAAATGCAAGTGTATGGCTACACTACATGGACTAAAATCACATATGAAATGATGCCAAATCATGAAAAAAAAACCTAAGCAACGCATGCTAGTGGACTTGATACACAAAGCTAACAAGCTAGATTGAACCATGGCTATACAAAACAATGCATGCATGACCAAGACAATACAAATCAGAGTTAGAGCATGGTAAAACATGACTAAAAGCTTCTTTGAGTTGAGCCAAAACAAGCAAGAATGATGATCCAAATGCAAGATACATGCTAGGGCAATAGAGAGGATTACACTACAAGTGCATGATGCATGTAAGAGGCTATCAAACCAACTTAAAATAGAGTTATAGCATGGCAAAATAACACCAAACACTTGCTGAAATGAAGCCAAAACATGCTAAGCAAACATGCTACCAATATGAGCCATTTATACTAGCAAATGAGACACAAGGAGAGGGGGGTGTCCCTCTCCTATTCAAGACTCCAAAACCACCTTTCCACCACTAAAAATCCTCTGGATTTCAGTGGTAGAAAGGTCATGCAAAGACAAGAACAAGGGCCAAAAGGGATGGCTCAAAACAAGGCCAAATAAGACCTAAGAGGGGGTAGACTACCCCCAACACAAAAATGACCTTAAACAAAGATCTCAAGCACACAAAATTAGAACTTTTTGTAGTTTAGAGTTAAGCTTAAAACAATATGCAAGTAGGTCTAAAAGCTTAAGCCAAAATGGGGGATTAAAAGGTAGTTGACTCACCCTTGAAGAACACCTTCAAGAACACAACTCCAGCACTCTTCTCTGATCAAAACCAGTCCAAGAACTCCAAAACCAACTCCTAAGAACCTCAGCAACCAAAGGATGGTGTTCTAGTAGGTCTTTGTGTGCAATAGTGTGAAGAATCTACACTTTTGGGCACAAACAAGGGCTAAACAAGAGAGAGCGGTAAAATATAGAGAGAGAGATATAGAACTTGTATATCAAATTTCCAAACCTCTGGAAAGGGAGGAGGGCCTCCCTTCTTATAGAATTTCAATTCACAAGCTTGTTGAACAAGCTTGAGTCTTGAATGCAATCACTCCATACACGTGTATGGAGGATGAGAATTGTGCCCACCAACTGTCACAGCTGGCAAAAAATATCTGCAAAAAGCAGATGGAAAGGCCTCGGCTCAAAAATATGGTCGATCGACCAAAAAGAGTGCTGATCGGCCAACACTTATGGCCGATGGCAGGGAAACATGGCCGACGGCACAAAGCCTTAGCCGATGGGTTGAAGGGATGGCCAACAAGCCACCCTCTTCCCTCAGAAGCAAAACCACAAGTCCTTGGTCCACAACCAAGTACAAAATAGACAAGTTGAGAGATCTTAAGGCAAGGTGCGCAACTGAGACCTTCGGGAACTCAAAATGAACACGAGCATGAATGATCATCGAGTGTTCAAATGATGACGTCCAAGTCTTGAGGACGGTCAAAAATGGGGTGTCTACACTAAGGCTTTAACTATATTGAGCTTGGACTCACTTTTGTTGTAATCAAGCATTGTCTTGTGAAGTTGTAGCCTTTAAGGCATTTAATTACCTGTTTAGCTTAGATTTCATATCTTTTGTCTATTATACATGCTATAGATTCAAGGTTAGGACTCATGAATGTATAATCGGATGTTTTATCTCTTGTACATTCAAGATCATATGAAATGGAAGGGCATTATATTCCATATTGTATCTTTATTTCATTATCATCATGAGATGGTTTCACTGCTAGTTATTTCGAGGCGTTACAAGTTGTTCTTACATAATAAACTTCAATATATTAAAACTTGCATATATAACCCATAATGTTTACAAAACTTAAACCTTAACATATATATATACATACAAACATGTCCAACATCTTACAAAACAAAAGACTAAACAAAAAGGGTTTAACAAGCTTGACTTCTCTCGAGATCAAGCAAACGCCTCATCGCAAAGTCACTCCACCGTTGGCTTCTCAAAAGGTGGATTTCCATAGCAACACTAAGTCTGATCTTCTAAATGCTCACCTATATATATATATAGGGAAGGGGGTGACCTAAAGCCCAATGAGTAATACCAAAATAAAAAGGTTAATGAATGAAGTCCAACATAATTCAAAACATGTATTATATTTTCAAAGCACATCACATATCAAATTCAAACAAAACATTTGCCATAAAAAAGTCCATTCTATGTGGTAACAACCAATAAATTAACGAATGAGCCAAAAGGCCTAAATCAAAGGGACCATCTACGTCTAAGCAAATGGACCACAAAGGTCTAACGAAGGGACTGCTCGGGGTCTAACATCAGAGATATTTGTAAATCCAATAATCAAAAGGCCATGAGATTATATCCCCTAGGCAGGGCCTCGCTAAAAGATGCCACAAATACATTTAACAAAAGGATCTTCATTCATTTATATAAAATAACTTTTCAAAATATCATTCATGTAACTGTAGACACCCCATTTTTTATCGCTCTTAAGACTTCGGTGCCTCAGATTACTTACCCAATGATGAATTTATAAGTTGTGCAAACGCTCGATTTCCTCAGCCGGAAGCCTTAGTTTTGAGCCTCAGAAGCCTACAAACTTTGCACCACTTTTAGACCAAAACAGTATTATCCAAGCCTGACCACTCAAAGGCCTACAGGCAAACTAGTGGCCAGCTGGCCAGAAGTTAGTGGCCGGCTGTCCCCCTAGTGGCCGACTTGCTAATTGTTCTGATAAAACAGATATTTTCTTGCCAGTTGTGCCAGCTGTCTCTACAGGTGCATGCACTGCACCAACTGTGTCTATACTGATATTTCCAAGATAGTAACATATTTTTCTATATATACTTGACCTCCCATCTAGAATTTAGGTTAGAAAAATTTTGTGAAGCAAAATTCTTGAAAAATATTTGTCTCTCTCTCTCTCTCTCTCTACCTTACAACTTACATACACCTTACCTAGACTCCCTAAACCAAATTTTGAGGGCTCTTCGCTGAGGTTATTGAGCTTGAATTTCAGCTCTTGAGGGTGGGAATTTGTTGGTTTGAAATTCAAAGTGTTACTCATCTTCAAGAGGTATAACTCCTAACTCTTTTGCACCACTTCTTTCCTATCTTTTTCTTACTGTTTTTGGACTGTTTTTCAACTATTTTTATGGGCTGAAACTTGTGGCTTAAAGCTATTAAAGGTAAAGGGGTAACCCACCCTTCTTTGAACCTTGTGTCCCTAGCTTTTGCCCTTGTGTTTCCCATCTTTTTCTCAACTTTTTACCACTAATTTTTAGAGATTTTTAGAGGCTGAAAATGTTTTTTTTAGGTCACAAAAATGGAGGGGTTAGCCACCCCTCCTTATGCTTGTTTACTAGCTCAATTTCTACATTGTTTTAGCTAACTTTTCAAGTTTTTCCATGTTATTTCCAGCACTGTTTTTAGCTATTTTATGACTCTTTTAGGTTGTTTATTTCATTTATGCTTTGTATAGTAGGCTTGTAGTGTAATGGTCCTCATAGGTTTGGTGTTTTAGGCATTAGACACCAATCTATGTATGTTGATAGCATTTATTTCATGCTTTTCATACTTGTGTTCACATGTAATCACCTCTGCAATCTCCCTCCTTTCTTGGCTTTTTTATTTCTTTGAGAGTTGTTTCAACTGAGTGTTGTTTAAGCTTAAGAAAGAGACCCTTCAATGCTAAATGCTTTAATCTCTTTGGAGGTTCATTACCAAGGCATTACCTCTCTCTCATGCCCAAAACAACTTCTTGTTTGACACTCCTCTCCATTAGTGGACTTGACTATCATTCTTGGACTAAAATGACTAATGAATGGAAAGGCAATTAAAAGAAGTTATAAATTGAACTAAAATGGAACAAGATAATAAAATCAACTTGGGTTCAATCGGACGTTAGTTGAACCCATTGAGTCTTGAGTCATTTCATACTTGTTAGTGATGATAATGATTCAAGATTCGATGTCAATCACTTCCCTTGATCAATATCATGATAGGGAGAGAGTTTTGTTGGTCTTTTAACTTTATTTATTGAGCTTTTGTCTCTTGATCCATAAATCATCACACAATGAATTTGTGTCGATTGATGGTTTGCAAATCAAGTCTACCGCTCCTTTGATCTGTTTGATGATAAGGAGAGGTAGGATGGACAAACATCCCCTAAAAATACTCTGTTTGTGCTCTGTTTATTTTTTGTTG
Organism: Camellia japonica; assembly: GCA_030407325.1. NCBI lineage: Eukaryota > Viridiplantae > Streptophyta > Magnoliopsida > Ericales > Theaceae > Camellia > Camellia japonica. The sequence continues at coordinate 148,041,622 of JAPPVO010000016.1, read as the reverse complement.
TAGTAGGGGAGAACCCAAAACTAGTGGCCGACCGGCCACCTCTCTGTATGGCCGACCACTTTTACTGGCCGGCCGGCCACCTCTTTTCAGCCAAGCAGTGTCTTTTTTCCTTGCAAAACAGAGCAGAGGCTGAGGGGGAAAAAAATCAATTTTTTGACTGCGCAACAGAACCATTCTGGCAGTAGAACAGAGGCATTTTCTGGTGGAAATCTGCATTCATGCATGAGCCATCCCTCGCTTCTCAAGGTTCGCTAAAATAGTGTTGTACCTAAAGTAGTGGACTTGTAACAATTAATTACTTAGTTAATTAATTCCGTATTGTAACTAATTAGTTAGTTTAATTCTAATTTGTATTAATTAGTTAGAATAGCTAGTTAAGTTTGCGTTGTACTTAATTAATTAGCTAGAATAGTTAGTTAATTTGTGGCGTTGTAATAATTAGCTTAATTAGCTAGGACATTTATTTGGACCCTCCTGCGTGAGGGCAAATTGTAATAATGTGTATGTCTTCCAACCCCCATTTTTTTCTCCCTTTTATTTATTTGCTTATAATGGATAGCATAGAGCATCATGTTTTAATTAGCATTTTCCATGTATAAGGTATCCATTTGTCTCGCGTGCATAAGGTTCGGTTCATTATTCTAACGGCATTGTCATTTATTACTTCCTTAAATATGTGCACCACCACATGCTATCAAAGTAATTTACATGACATATTAGACAACTGAACCTATTAGTTGCATCTTTGCATGTATTGCATTAGTCATTTGCATTGTTAGGAGCATGCATCTCTTCTAATTATTTTTATCTTCTTGGCTTGCCTTGGAGTACTAAGTGAGCATTTATTGCTTTAGCATATCGCATGCGTGTGATTGTTGCCATATCTAGCATATATACCATGAGGCTAAGTGCTTAAGTGATATACCTATATGAATGCCTGTGGATTGAGACTTTTTCACTTAAATTGGGATCATTTGACTAGTGTAAATATGAGATCACTTTTTCAAGTGGTACATATTCAAAACAATTTCCAACAAACATGAAATCAAAATGTTCTAACTTTTGGAAATTAGCCTATACTTGTGGGCATCACATAGCAATGTTGGCATAATAATCAGAAAAAGAGTATATAATGTAAATAAGAATCACATCATGATTAATAGAAGCCGATCTTTGATCGGGTGAGTGGGGTGCTCAATTCATGACCTTCCCCTCTCATACGTAAGTTCCCAAGCCGAGACACATTGGTGATGACGGACACGTGGCCTTTGGCATGAGTCATGGGTTTCCTAAATTTCCTAAAAATATTTAGGTGGTGACTCTGAAATCTGGCAATGCAGTCCATTTTTGGCATTTTTGATTCAAAATTGATTTTCCAAAAGATTTGTTAGATTTGGACTCATTTGTGTTTATCTATTTTACATTGCACTTGTGGAATAAAATTCAGAACCACGGGAGTTCGAACTGTAGGGCTAATTGTATCCAAGAAGAGCACAAAAAACAAACTCTACTGGGGAAAGAGAGAACTTGACTTGAAATTCATGATGTGAATTTTTATCTACATAGATATGTTCTTTGCATGGCATTTGCATTGGTGCTTTAGTCACTGTGTTCTCCATCTGCTATTCCTGGACGGCATGCCGGAGGCTTGCGTAAAAAGCTTGCCAAAAGGCTGGCCAATCATGGGCTCTGCCCTGTTGGAAACATAACCCTTAGATCTGGACTACCGCTGTGCTGCTTGATCCTCCTTTCACTTCTCGGTGTTAGGTGTGAGAGGTGTATTAGGTAGTCTTGCTGAGGTACCCCTTTGACCATTTGGCTTAGCTGTATATAGTAAAACCCTGGTGACTGTTCCAAGCTAGGACAGGATGCTCACATGTGTCTAAGATTATGTGAAACCACTTGATTTGAAGCAGTAAATCCTAGTTCATGACAAAACTAGGATAGGGTAACCCTACCCCCTCATAGGGGTGTCTTGGCTCTCTTTTAACTGGTATGTGTTTTACAGTGAAACTGTACAGGAATGTTCATATCAGTGGCAGAGTTGGTATCTATTTTGAGGGCAAAATTTAGTATGTAGTACAGTCCTACAGCTTTGATCATGTCTGTGTTAATAACATCTTAGCTGAGGTGCTATACGGTTTCTAATTACTGTTCTCTTTCTTTATTTCTTTTGATAGGTAGTTTAAAACCATAGCTTCAGAAGGTTCTGATATCCCCCCAACTACTCTGGACCCGCATTGGAAGACTTTGCAAGGTCGGAGATCTTGTTCGGGGACAGCTTGTGTTTTCCTCGCTGTCACCAATTGCAAGGCGAAGGAGGATTAGACAAAATTCACCAATCCAGTTCTTACAGCAATCCCCTCTCAATTCAATTATATTCAGTCTAGCTCATGAACAGTCATCTACTTCCAGTCCAGCTCAAGAACAATCACATACTCTAATGGTGCAGTATCCCCCGGCAAATATAGAGGAATTAATACTCCATCTACAACAAATAGTTGAGACACTACAGCATGATACGGCCCATCAGGCCGAGGTTATAACTAGGCTACTGCAACAGCAACCGTAACCGGCTGTGGCCTCTGCATCATATGTACCTGCCGTAGCTATTCCTGTGCCTGATGCCACTTTTAATACTGCCACTGCTCTAGATCCGCAAACCAAGGGTGTTCCAATTTTCCTAGTCCAAGCAGAACCCATCCCATCACAAGCTTCCAAAGCCCCAGTTTATTAGACCGAGGCACCATTTGAATTTGAGGTTGACCTGACCGTATTCAAAATCAACAAACTGGAAAAGTTGTTCAAAAAAGCGCAAGGGGTTAACTCTATTCCTGACATAGAGGATAGGTACACTGAATCTGCAATTACCTTACCAAAGCAGTTTAAGATGCCACACATTGACCGCTTTGATGGTTCTGGGGACTCGATGGTTCACTTACGGCTGTTTTCAGATATCTTGCGACTGATGGGTTTGACTAGATTGTAAAAGTTATCTCTCTTTGGTCGCATTATGTCAGGTATAGCAACCACCTGGTACGCCAAGTTGGAAGATTCTACAAAGCAGAACTACAAGGAATTAGCCGAGTTTTTCATTGCTAAGTACTCTTCCAATACACAAATCGAGGTCACAACTCGTGATCTTGAGGCAACGCGTCAAGAGCCAAAGGAAGGTTTCTCCGAGTTTGTGACAAGATAGAGGGCTAAAGCGTCCATGATGACCACTCAACCTTCAAAAAAGGACCAGATCAAAATGGTTTTCTGAAACCTGCATGGCAAGCTACTGTAAAAAATGATTATTCTCCCTCTATTTACTTTCAAAGAACTTCATGAAATGGGGGTACAAATTGAAGATGCCATGAAACAGGAGATTATTACTGACGATAAGGAGCCAGCTAAGAGGCTGTTTGTTCGTAGTGTCAACGCTACTAGCGGCAGCACAACCGCGAGGCTGTCCAACGTAAGTGTTGTCACTACAACGAAAACTGCCGACCCCTTTGCCAACATGTTACCACAAACACCGTCCAACCCTACCCGACACCTGGGTAGAATTTTCCACCCACTATACATGACCCTATCCAAAGCCATGCAGGTGTTGATCAAGAAAGGGCACTTAAAATCCTTAGAACCTCACCCACTTCCTGACCCTCTTTCATCCAAGCATGACCCTACAAAATACTGTGCATTCCACCAGCAGCACGATCATGAAACCGACCGACGCTATCGCTTACGTCATGAGATTCAAGATCTCATTGACAATAAGATCATCGCTTCACCCCAAAAACCAAACGTAACTACTAACCCGTTCCCCGCCCATAACCAAGTTCTCCTACCATGAAATCTTCACCTTATCCATACACTATCCACCTCATATGACCCCAACGTCTACATTACCCCCTCCCACCTACCAAAACTGATGTTGTTCATTCCTGAGGACACAAACTTGGGCATGATGGATACATCTAACCTACAACCTGACCTTCACAGATCAGTGGTGACAACACCCACAGTAGACGAGATGTTGACCTCGGAAGAAGGTACTGGTCTACTATAGGAACGTCTCGGAAGCTCCTCAGAAAGAGGGTATAACCCGAGCCATTACATTGTTCATATCACTCAACTCAAGCCTGAGGTGGTCTTACCAACCTCGGCAGATATCAGTGTGGTTAGGAAGGATGGCCCGAACCAGAGGTTGGACGATTTGGCAAATCTTGAAGAAGATCTAGACAACCTACAGTTTTTCGATGAGCATAATCAAGGAGATGTACAGATCGAGTGGTTCAACCTAAACGGATCAACTGATAATACTAAATGGCCCAGTGATAAGCTAGAAAAAGAAGAAGAGACTAGGATTAAGCCATAGGAAAAGGAAGTAGAGATAGCTGCAATGGCCGGGAAGGCTGATGAGAAAGGAAAACTGCCAGAGGGTACATGCATGGAAAAACCAAACCAAGAAGTGGGTGTTGTAAAGACTACAGATACTAAACAGGAAGCTGCACAGAGACAGTTAGAGAAAGAAAGAGTTGAAAATAGCCAGAAAACCGCAATGGCATGTTGCTCTGAGGGGGACATTTGCACTATAAAGATGATTCAAGTAGAGCCGGACAACTGCTGGTCAGCAGCTGATGGCAAGTGGTGAGACGATAGTGATCTGCATCTAGCCCATACTAACGAAGACTAGGAAGACTGCATCCCAGATACTACATGGTATTATGAAGAGATAGACCATCTCACAAGAAGTGGACGGTAATTTAAACCTCCACACCTAGATCAAGCAGAGCCATCAGGAAACGACTAGGAGATCAAAAAAGATAAGGAGAAGCAGCTAGAAGTGGAGCTAGTTTAAAGCAACTCAAGAAGATCCAAGCTGATATCTCTATCTGGGGACTCTTCATGGCTTCACAAGTGTACCAACAGGCAGTATTGTCGGCAATGGACAAAGCTAAATTGTCCATTAATACAACACCCAAGCAACTCGTAGGCCTAGTCTTTCCAAGTGGAGCCAAGCCAATGCTCACGTTCTCTAACAAAGAGTTGCCGTCGGAAGAGTCGGATCACAACAAGCCGTTATACATATCTGTGGAATATAGAGAGAAATTAGTGCCAATGGTGTTGGTAGACACTAGTTCTGCCATTAATGTCTGTCCTTCACGCAGTACCTACGCGATAGGCCTTACACTGGCAAACTTCGTTCCCACCGCCCAGGTGATACGGGCGTATGGCAATACAAGCAGAGAGGTCATGGGTACAGTGAAAGTATGAGTCCAGGTGGGCCCATCTGAGCAAGAGATCAAATTCCACGTACTGGATGTGCCAGCTACCTTTAACTTGGTGTTAGGGAGGCCTTAATTACATCACGTGAAGGCTATGTCCTCTACCCTCCATCAAATGTTAAAGTATCCTCATGAGAGAGGAGTAGCAACAGTTTTTGAGAACTCATCCATATATCCACCGCCAGAGGTGACTACACCATTGCTAGAGATCAATCGTGGGGATAAGGATGTATTCCTCTCAAGATTCACTCTGGCGGAAGCCCAAATAGTGCAATGCCCAGTCTATCTACTTCATGAACAAGCTGTGGCATGTTCTGGGAATGGGGCTCGGAAAGAGCGGGCGAAAAGGTGTTGTAGCACTAGCAGAGGTGCCACACAACCCGCATGCCTTTAGGTTGGGCTATGTGCCCACCAAAGAGGACTAGATAAGAAAGGTGGAAGAAATAAGGAACAGAGCCAAGGCCAAGAGAGCTGGTGTCACGACCCCAAACCGCCCCTAGTAGGATGGTGCCGTGATGGCCAGTAATCCGTGTTACCGAAGGCCAACTTACAAGGATCACACACAATCAGAGTATAGTATATGGGGCTCACAAATGCGAAAGCAATAAATCAAAATACAAGTAGTCCATAAGAGCCGTGCATAAATCAAATGGAATGACATACAAGATATAGCTTTACAACCAGTTCGAAATAACAAAAATACAAGTTACATCTTGATCAAAAGGCTTCTCGAGCCGACATGTACAAAATACAATGAATACAAGTCAAGAAGCATGATTTTCAAGATTGGCCGACGTAATTACAACATTGCCGACATGAATACAAAACAAGGCCGACATAATCATGAATCCAAAACAAGCTGTGCAAAACACATCTAGGCGTCGCCGCCGTCCTGCTCATCACCTACATATATATAGAGAGGGTGAGCTTGGATACTCAGTGAATGGTACCAATAATAAAGGTTTTGCATGAATATAGCCGAAGTCTTTTCAAAACAAAACATGCTGAAACCATACGAATATTAGCCGAGATTCTTTCAAAGCAAAACACATCAAAACCTTATCAAATCAAGAGATGAACCGTATTCATCTATCAAGTCTTACAAGTCTCAAGGGATGCTTACTGGCATCGGCAAAACACAAATCCAGCTTTCCGAACAACAAGTCCACGCGGTAAACCGTCAGTGGCAAGACAAGGACTGTACGATTCATAACCGATTAGTCAAGGGTACTGCGAAAGTTTATAGTCCTCCAGCACAAGGGACTTGTGTTACTTAAGCCCGTAGCTCTTTTTAACACGACGGTCTTGTGTTACTTAGGCCCGTAGCCTGCTTTAACACTATATTTTTCCAAGAAAAGGACCGTATCCTTTTATACTTGGTACTGCGAAAGTTTAGAGTCCTCCAGCACAAGGGACTTTTAAAAGATGACATCAAACAACACTTATACTTGATACATCAAAATAGAGCTAACCATTCATGCTTAACAAATACTTTCATCAAAACAAAGCAAAGCAAGATTTATCAAAACAGTATAACATAGCTTTATTAGAAATACCACTCACATAGTTCTTCTCGGGTGTAGGCTCAAAGCAAAGATCAAGGTCCTACAATCACATGGCAAATACATTCTCAAAACAAGCTTTACATGCATGCAATGATCCCGGCATTCTCACCAGATCCAAGTCAAAACAGAGCAAAACATGCTGCGGGTTTAAACACTGTTTTTCGTCTCATGAAAACACACTGGGTACCAACCAGGCCTTTGCCGAGGTCCCACACCTCCTTGCCGAGGTGTGGTCCCGATGGCCACATTCAAAACGAAATCGGGAAAAACCTGGGTTTCCCCCTTGAAGAATGCAAAGAACAAGATTATCAAGAACATCAAGAACATGCATGCTAAAATCATAACTCGTTTATTCCAAAAACTGAGGTTTCATGCTATGAGTTCAAAAACATGGACCTGGGTACCCATACAAGAAGATCATGCAAGAACAAACACAAAAACACGGTTCTAGTTCCAAACTTTTCGGATCAAAACGAGGCTTTTCATCAAAACTCAAGAACACCATTTTCTCTTCAAGAACCAACTTCACATCAATGCATGGCGTGCAAAACGAAATCAATCATGCAATGTAGCTTGACAGCCAATAAGATTAACTAGAGTAGAGCAAGAATCTAACCTCAAAACTCAAATCTAACGGTTCGATCCTCGAAATCAAGCTCGGAACTCTACTCTCTCACTCTAAAACTCCCTCCCTCTTCCTCTAGAGCTTCTCTCTCTAAAGACAAAGATTTGAGACAAAATGATTTGTTTCTAGGTCTGCCGGCTGTCTTAACACACAGCTCGGACACGTGGCACTATCGGGTTGGTTCAACTCAAAAAGGTGACTAGTTGATAAGACAAATCTATGACAAAGCGTATACAACAAGCTAAATGGCAAGACACATCGGCAAGTAATGATATCGGCTAAAGTCAAAGCTCGGCAACAGGGTAACAAAAACATCGGCTAGGGAGGACGACCCTTGACTAAGCTGTGCTACACCTTGGCCTGGGTGTGCCACACCTCGGTCTAAGCCATACCTGCCCAAGAACAAAGATCATCAAGTGCCAAAACATCTCGGCCTAGATGATACACTCCTCGGCCTTGGTTCCGAACGCCTCGGCCCAAATAGTGACATCTCGGCAAACATGCCCGGGGTGAAGATGGAGGTCAACCAAGTGGTTCCAAAAATAATTCTAAGTACAAAGGTTCAAAGGTGAACTAAGCTCAAGATGACCTCGGCTACACACCAAGCAAAGAACAAAATCATGCAAGCAATACTTCAAACAAAGCAAGACAAAACAAGATAAACCAGATTTGCAACATCATAAGACAAGATCATACAGGTATGTATGCAAGCATGGTTAAGCCAGAATGAGGGTTGTTACATCCTACCCCCCTTAAGAAGTTTGGTCCCCAAACTTAGATTACCTTGCTCCAAGAATAATTCTGGATGTCGAGTTCTCATTTCCTCTTCCATTTCCCATGTGGCATCCTTGCCGTAATGCTCTTTCCATTCGATCTTTACCATCGGTATCGACTTGTTTCTCAACTGCTTGACTTGTCTATCGGTAATACACATCGGCTTCTCATCATAGCCTAAATTCCCGTTAACTTCAATCCCAGAATAGTCAATCACATGCAATGGATCCCGAATATACTTTCTTAACATGGACACATGAAACACATTATGGACTAGGCTTAATTCGGGTGGCAAAGCAAGTCTGTAGGCAACGTGGTTAACCCTGTCAAGAATTTCAAATGGCCCAATATAACGAGGTGCTAACTTACCTTTCTTCCCAAATCTGGAAACTCCTGGAAGGCTGATTCCCGATCTTCGGTCCATTCAAACGCTGCTCCCTTCTTGGTCAATTGCGTCAACGGAATTGCAGTTCTGGAGAAATCCTTCACAAACTTCCTGTAATAACCTGCCAAACCCAGAAAACTCCGGACTTCGGACACGTTAGTCGGCCTCGGCCAATTCACAATAGCTTCAATTTTACTAGGATCAACTGAAATACCCTCTTCATTAATCACATGACCCAAGAATGAAATAGTAGAAAGCCAAAACTCACACTTGTTAAACTTAGCATACAATTTCCGGTCTCTCAAAATCTATAAGGCAAGTCTCAAATGATTCTCATGCTCAGCTTTACTCTTAGAATAGATCAATATATCATCAATGAAGACAACTACAAACTCATCCAAATATGGTTTGAAGACTCTGTTCATTAAATCCATGAATGCAGCAGGGGCATTGGTCACTCCAAAAGGCATCACCAAAAATTCATAGTGGCCATATCTTGTCCGGAAAGCGGTCTTCTCAACATCCTCGGCTTTAACCTTAAGCTGATGGTAACCCGACCTGAGATCAATTTTGGAAAAGACTCGTGCTCCTTGCAACTGATCAAACAAATCGTCTATCCTAGGTAATGGGTACTTGTTTTTAATGGTGACCTTATTAAGTTCTCTGTAATCGATGCAAAGACGGAGTGTGCCATCCTTTTTCTTAACAAATAAAACGGGTGCTCCCCATGGTGAAGTGCTCGGCCTAATAAACCCCTTATCCAACAATTCTTGTAGTTGCAGTTTCAATTCCCTAAGTTCAGCTGGGGCCATTCTATAGGGTGTTTTGGAGATCGGTTGTGTTCCCGATATGATATCAACAGTAAACTCTATTCCTCTATCAATTAAGTGGCCAGGCAAATCATTTGGAAAGACGTCGGCGAATTCATTGACAACTGGAATGTCGGCTAAACTAGTATTTCCATTCTGATCATTCAGTATGCTACACAAGAAACCTTGACATCCTTTCCGAATTAACTTATAGGCTCTAACGGACGAAATCAAATAAGGTGGGGGCACTACCCCTTTACCCTGAAATGTAACCTCGGCTAGGTTTGGGGGTTTCAGTGTGACATTCTTCGAAACACAATTAATAGATGCATGATTCGCGACTAACCAATCCATTCCCAGTATGACATCGAAATGAGTTATGTCCAAAGGCATCAAATCTACTAACAATTCAACATTCTCAATCTCAACAATGCATGCTCTATAAATGGATGCAACAATCATAGATCTCCCAGATGGAGTAGACACAGATAATATATAATCAAGGGGTTCTAGTTCTCTATTAATCTTCTCGGCAAACTTAGCAGATACGAATGAATGCGTAGAGCCCGAATCAATCAATACATATGCATCATGAGAGCAAATTGGAAGTATACCTGACACCACTGTCTCAGCATTCTGAGTGTCTCCTGGTACCAGTGCAAAAACTCTGCCCTGCCTCATCTGCCCTTTTCCAACGTTGCCCTTCTGAACGGAACCCGAGGCATCCTCATCCTTCTTGTCATCAACAGTCTTTGCCTTAGGATAATCTCTCACATAGTGTCCCATTTCACCACATTCATAACAAGCTCCAGACGCCCGACGACAGACCCCGAAATGTGACTTCCCACAACTCGAACATGTCGGCTTCGCGCCACTTTCCTGTCTTGGGTAGGCTGGGCTGCTAACATTCGCTTTCTTCTTGGTAGTAAATGGTGTTCGGCGACTGTCAAAATTCTGCCTTTTCCTCTGGTTCTCTCCTGAACTCTGGTATCTGTTCATGTTAGCTTCAGCCAGGATGGCTTTATCCAATACTCCGGCGTAAGTTGGCATGTTGTGCAAGTTAACCCGGTCTTGTATCGGTCCACTGAGCCCACTCTCAAACTTCCTAGCCTTCATATACTCATCACTGACCATGTGAGGTGCATACCTCGCCAACTCCGTAAAAGCGCGGTCGTATTCCGCCACTGTCCTGCTGCCTTGCGTCAAGGTCTGAAATTCAGTAGCCTTGCGGTTTCGTACACTAAGGGGAAAATGTTTGTTGTAGAACAACTCCAAGAATCGGGTCCAGGTCAAGTCTGGATTGCTTTCTCGAACCATCATCCACCATCTGCGAGCGTCGTCATCCAGCGTGAATGTTGCCAGTGCTACTTTCTGAGCGTCGGTGCTGGGGAAGATCTCGAACAATTTTTCCATTTCTAGAACCCACGCTTCGGCTTTCATCGGCTCTATGCCCCCTTGGAATCTCGGTGGCTTCATTTTCTTGAACTCCCTGATCAAAGCTATCGTGCCATCCCCATATAAGGCTGGCTGCGGGGGAACTTGCGGCACTAGAGGAGGTAGAGGCGGAACTACATTTCGGCCGTTGGTCTGCTCGGCCTGAGTCGACGTAGCACTAGCATACTGCTGTCTTGTTTGCCTCAACTCGCGGGCCAAACCTTCAACTACCCTTTCCAGTCTATCCATCCTGTCTTCAGGCTGATCTCTGCCAATTGGAGGTCTACCTCTCCTCATGATGCTATGAGTATGCAAAGTGTGACTTTTAAACAAGTAAGCAAATAACCACGTAGAGTAACAAACAAGCATACCAAGTTGATGCGCACCTTGTTCAAATAGCAAGCAATATGATGCAATCTTAACATCCTTCTAAGGGAAATCCTATGCTCTTTAGGACTCGAAGTGTGTGAACAACGTACTATAAGGAACTTGTGCTCTGATACCATTCTGTCACGACCCCAAACCGCCACTAGTAGGATGGTGCCGTGATGGCCAGTAATCCGTGGTTACCGAAGGCCAACTTACAAGGATCACACACAATCAGAGTATAATATATGGGGCTCACAAATGCGGAAGCAATAAATCAAAATACAAGTAGTCCATAAGAGCCGTGCATAAATCAAATGGAATGACATACAAGATATAGCTTTACAACCAGTTCGAAATAACAAAAATACAAGTTACATCTTGATCAAAAGGCTTCTCGAGCCGACATGTACAAAATACAATGAATACAAGTCAAGAAGCATGATTTTCAAGATTGGCCGACGTAATTACAACATTGCCGACATGAATACAAAACAAGGCCGACATAATCATGAATCCAAAACAAGCTGTGCAAAACACATCTAGGCGTCGCCGCCGTCCTGCTCATCACCTACATATATATAGAGAGGGTGAGCTTGGATACTCAGTGAATGGTACCAATAATAAAGGTTTTGCATGAATATAGCCGAAGTCTTTTCAAAACAAAACATGCTGAACCATACGAATATTAGCCGAGATTCTTTCAAAGCAAAACACATCAAAACCTTATCAAATCAAGAGATGAACCGTATTCATCTATCAAGTCTTACAAGTCTCAAGGGATGCTTACTGGCATCGGCAAAACACAAATCCAGCTTTCCGAACAACAAGTCCACGCGGTAAACCGTCAGTGGCAAGACAAGGACTGTACGATTCCGTAATCGATTAGTCAAGGGTACTGCGAAAGTTTATAGTCCTCCAGCACAAGGGACTTGTGTTACTTAAGCCCGTAGCTCTTTTTAACACGATGGTCTTGTGTTACTTAGGCCCGTAGCCTGCTTTAACACTATATTTTTCCAAGAAAAGGACCGTATCCTTTCATACTTGGTACTGCGAAAGTTTAGAGTCCTCCAGCACAAGGGACTTTTAAAAGATGACATCAAACAAAACTTATACTTGATACATCAAAATAGAGCTAATCATTCATGCTTAACAAATACTTTCATCAAAACAAAGCAAAGCAAGATTTATCAAAACAGTATAACATAGCTTTATTAGAAATACCACTCACATAGTTCTTCTCGGGTGTAGGCTCAAAGCAAAGATCAAGGTCCTACAATCACATGGCAAATACATTCTCAAAACAAGCTTTACATGCATGCAATGATCCCGGCATTCTCACCAGATCCAAGTCAAAACAAAGCGAAACATGCTGCGGGTTTAAACACTGTTTTTCGTCTCATGAAAACACACTGGGTACCAACCAGGCCTTTCCCGAGGTCCCACACCTCCTTGCCGAGGTGTGGTCCCGATGGCCACATTCAAAACGAAATCGGGAAAAACCTGGGTTTCCCCCTTGAAGAATGCAAAGAACAAGATTATCAAGAACATCAAGAACATGCATGCTAAAATCATAACTCGTTTATTCCAAAAACTGAGGTTTCATGCTATGAGTTCAAAAACATGGACCTGGGTACCCATACAAGAAGATCATGCAAGAACAAACACAAAAACACGGTTCTAGTTCCAAACTTTTCGGATCAAAACGAGGCTTTTCATCAAAACTCAAGAACACCATTTTCTCTTCAAGAACCAACTTCACATCAATGCATGGCGTGCAAAACGAAATCAATCATGCAATGTAGCTTGACAGCCAATAAGATTAACTAGAGTAGAGCAAGAATCTAACCTCAAAACTCAAATCTAACAATTCGATCCTTGAAGATCAAGCTCGGAACTCTACTCTCTCACTCTAAAACTCCCTTCCTCTTCCTCTAGAGCTTCTCTCTCTAAAGACAAAGATTTGAGACAAAATGATTTGTTTCTAGGTCTGCCGGCTGTCTTAACACACAGCTCGGACACGTGGCACTATCGGGTTGGTTCAACTCAAAAAGGTGACTGGTTGATAAGACAAATCTATGACAAAGCGTATACAACAAGCTAAATGGCAAGACACATCGGCAAGTAATGATATCGGCTAAAGTCAAAGCTCGGCAACAGGGTAACAAAAACATCGGCTAGGGAGGACGACCCTTGACTAAGCTGTGCTACACCTTGGCCTGGGTGTGCCACACCTCGGTCTAAGCCATACCTGCCCAAGAACAAAGATCATTAAGTGCCAAAACATCTCGGCCTAGATGATACACTCCTCGGCCTTGATAGTGACATCTCGGCAAACATGCCCGGGGTGGAGATGGAGGTCAACCAAGTGGTTCCAAAAATAATTCTAAGTACAAAGGTTCAAAGGTGAACTAAGCTCAAGACGACCTCGGCTACACACCAAGCAAAGAACAAAATCATGCAAGCAATACTTCAAACAAAGCAAGACAAAACAAGATAAACCAAATTTGCAACATCATAAGACAAGATCATACAGGTATGTATGCAAGCATGGTTAAGCCAGAATGAGGGTTGTTACAGCTGGGAAACATTATGAGCTCGTCCACAGGCCAATCCAAGGGATGCTGAATGGGCAGTTTGTTAAAGAATGAGAGGATTTCCCCTTTTTGTGGCTTTCTTGAGCCTTGGGTAAATTTCTCAAAAAGTGTGTCCCTGAGTTCGAGATCTTCTTTGACCCTTAGTTGCAAGACAGTGATGAAGAAAAGGCTAAACCAAGCATTAACACTGGTTGGAGCAAAGAAGATGACTCAGACAATAGCAAGGTTGACATAGGGGCAACACTGGTTGATCTCTTGACAGATCCTGCGACCGACACAGAGAACTTAGGGGATAACATTACTGTCTCTATGATCGGAGAGGAACCGGGCATGGATCCCACCAGTGATATTCAGATGGATTGAAGGCACCATGTCTTACTTGGCAGTTGAAAAAAGGCTTTCTTTCCAATTCTAAATTCGGTGATGAGCCAAAATTTGATTCCACTGAGTTTGTGGAGTCGGAATCAGATTCAAGTCAGTCCGGGGAGTCTGAGTCTGGCATTCCCGGGGGTGGTAACCCGGATGCCAAGGCCCTGTTGAGGTCTTCTTCTTTTTTTCGCTTTTGAGTCTATTATAATAAAAGAGCCAGAACTTATGAATGAAAACACTGCAGATTCTAGGTACTACTTTGTGCCACTGAGTTATTGCATTGACCAAGATTTTCAAAATTTTAATGAAAACGAAGAGAAAGAAATTTCTCTGGCTTTGAAAAACTTGATTAATTGAGAGGGGGGAGGTGTGCTAAGCCTTATATTGATGAAATCATTGCCATTAATGTGGATATTGAGAAGGATCCATGCTTGGTCCAAATCGGGTCCACGTTGTCTTCGGAGGAATGTAAGCGTTTAATCGCTTTATTAAAAGATTTCAAAAATTTTTTTGCGTGGTCCTACGAAGACATGCTTGGAATCGACCTTGAGATTGTATAGCACCGGATCCCTCTTGACCATGAGGCCTAACTAGTTAAACAAAAACTACACAGAGTTCACCCAGATTGGGCACTAAAAATCAAGGAAGAGGTCACTAAGCAGATTGATGCAGGATTCTTGTTAGTGTCCAAGTATTCAACTTGGTTAGCCAATATCGTCCCAATGCCGAAGAAAGACGTCAGAATTCGAGTTTGTGTTGACTTTTGAGACCTGAACAGAGCTAGTTCGAAGGATGACTTTCCATTGCCATACATTGATGAGTTGGTAGACTTCACCGCAAGCCATGCATTGCTATCATTCATGGATGGATTTTCCTGGTATAATCAGATCTTGATAGCACCGGAGGACGGAGGACAGAGGAAAGATCGTATTCACCACGCCGTGGGGCACTTACTGTTACTGCATCATGCCTTTTGGGTTGAAAAATGCTGGGGCCACATATCAAAGAGCTGCGACCACCATTCTGCATGACATGATCCACAAAGAGGTTGAGGTGTATGTGGACAATATGATTGTCAAGTCTAAAGAGCAAGAAGGCCACTACACTGCACTGGAAAAATTCTTTCAACAAATCAAGGAATACAGATTAAGGTTAAACCCACAAAAATGCACCTCTGGCGTGACAGCAGGGAAAATGTTAGGATTTCTGATCACACAGAGGGGAATTGAAGTAGATCCTTCCAAAATTAAGGCCATCTTAGAAATGCCACCACCAAGGACTGAAAAGGAGGTGCGCGACTTTCTAGATAAAGTGCAATTCATAAGACGGTTTATTTCAAAATTAACCTTAACTTGTGAACCACTATTTGGTCTCTTGAAGAAAGGGAAGAAGTTCCGATGGGATGATCGATGTTAATTCACCTTCAAGCAGGTCAAGCAGTACCTTGCATTTTTGCATGTGTTGCATTAGTCATTTGCATTGTTAGGAGCATGCATCTCTTCTAATTATTTTTATCTTCTTAGCTTGCCATGGAGTACTAAGTGAGCATTTATTGCTTTAGCATATCACATGCATGTGATTGTTTCCATATCTAGCATATATACCATGAGGCTAAGTGCTTAAGTGATATACCTATCTGAATGCATGTGGATGGAGGCTTTTTCACTTAAATTGGGATAATTTGACTAGTGTAAATATGAGATCACTTTTTCAAGTGGTACATATTCAAAACAATTTCCAAACAAACATGAAATCAAAATGTTCCAACTTTTGCAAATTAGTCTATATGTGTGTGTCTCACACAGCAATGCTGACATAATAATCGGAACAAGAGCATATAATGTAAATAAGAATCACATCATGATTAGTAGAGGCCGATCTTTGATTGGGTGAGTGGGGTGCTCAATTCATGACCTTCCCCTATCATACCTAAGTTCCTGAGCCGAGACACTTTGGTGATGACGGACACGTGGCCTTTGGCATGAGTCACAGGTTCCCTAAATTTTTCAAAAATATTTAGGTGGCGACTCTAAAATCTGGCAATGTAGTCCATTTTTGGCATTTTTTATTCAAAATCAATTTTTCAAAAGATTTGCTGGGTTTGGACTCATTTGTGTTTATCTATTTCTCGTTGCATTAGATTCAGAACCACAAGAGTCCGAACTTTAGGGCTAATCGTATCCGAGAGGAGCATGAAAAGCAAGCTACAATAACACTTTTCAAAACACATTTTGAACATATCTTTATAGAGATATTACTCACAGTGTGCTTAAACAAATGCTAGACTTGGGGTGTTCAACCTACATAAAACACATAACAAATACACATTGAAACATACCATTCAAACAAATACCCAATACTTAATCCAATTCTTTAGATGGGTTTCTAGCTTCTAATTTCCCTATTGAAGTTTAAACAATGCATAAGAATGCTCAAAAGAATATGATAGCGAAAATATACTCATGGAAGTGTTCTTCAAAAGTTGTTGAAAATAGGGTATTTGCTCGAGCGGACCTTTGGTTGCTCAAGCAGTCTGTATGGTTTGCAAAAGTACTGGATGGTCTTAATGTAGGCTCAAGCAGACACTTGGTCACTAGGTTCGCTCGATCTTACTCTTGGTCGCTCGAGCGATATGCAATGCTCTGCAAAATTACTGGATGTTCACAAAATGCACTCGAGCGGTAACTTCATCGTTCGAGCGATGAGACTGAATTTTTGGGTTTCAAAACTAGAAATTTTAGGTTCAAAACATGAGTTTAAAGTGCATGGGCTCGCATGGCTAGTTTAAGCACATAAAAACACTTGGTAAATCATGAATATTTGATCAATTACAAGTCATTAGACAAAATCTTCTTCAATTCACAAAACCAAACTCAAAAACTTCATAAATTAGCCATGCATGTAAAGAATTCCAGCTCTTTTCTTTCAAAATTGTGTAAACATGAACTAATGAGTGAAAAACCATAAAAATTTCTAAAAAATAACAAGTATAAACTCACATGCATGCAAGGGTTTCGTGACCAAACTCAAATATGATGAAATTCAAGTTTAGATGTCCAATTTCCTCTTATCTTGTTAAATCCTTAAATTACATGCAATTGATCTTAATAACCTCTTGAATTCAACTCTTAGGTAGTTTAATTGCAAGGTTTAGAGATCAATTTCTTATCTTAAGCTTGAATTTGATGATGTACAAGACAATTCCCTTCAATTCTTCTTCTTCTCTCTCCAGACTTAGCTCTCTTCCTCTCACTCACTAAATCTCAACACAAACAAGTGTAAAATAATGAACAACTCCCTTCTCTGGTGTTATAAAAAGTGAAGATTAGCTTAAATTAATTAAGTACACTTAAGGCTAATAAATCTAACTAAAATCTAATTTATTATTTCTAATTAATTTTAATTTTAATCAAATTTTTTATCAAATTCCCAAAAGGCTCTAAATATTAAATGAAACTAATCACAGTCACCAATTTCGATTTTTGAATTCATCTAAGCATTCAATTTCTGATTCAAAACAGACATTCTAACAGACGTTCCACAATTCAGACTGATACATATAAATTAAGCACATATCACTCATTTAAACATTCAAATTTTACATAATGATATAAATGCAATAATGATGTGCATATTAGGGTCATCACAAGATGCTTAGCATCGAAGATGACGGTTTGAGGGTAACCTTGGCAACCTTTCAGCTGAAGGGTGACGCAAGTCAATGGTGGAAGTTTGCGAGGGGCCATATCAGGGTGACTTGGGAGGCTTTTGTTAATGCTTTCCAGGATAAGTTTTTACCACCCACAGCAAGGGAGAAGTTAAGAGAGCAGTTTTTGAAGCTCAAGCACTTGAGTAACACTAGTGGCTGAGTTTGAGGTGGCTTTCATTAGCCTTTCAAGATTTGCACCGGAACTTGTGGTGATAGAGGAATGCCATTGTATCGAGTTTTAGAAGAGATTGAGGACCGTGCTCCTTTTCAAAGTGGTCGGGTCTATGATTCGGGATTATGGACACCTTGTTGAATCAACGACCCATTTGGAGGTGGTGATTCAGGCAGAGGAGGAACGAATGAGAGGCTCCAGGTAGAGAGGGCATGAGTCTCAAGGTGATGTAAGGGACATCAAGAGGTAGAGGGGGTTTACACCGCATCAGTCTTAGGCTTTGGAATCTAAGTCTACCTTTCCCATGCCGAGTTTTGGTTCAGGGAAAGGCAACCATAGTGGGTTCACTTACTTTAAGTGTGGTCAACTGGGCCACAAGTCTCCAACTTGCCTGCAGAGAGAAATAGGGCAACAGTCTGCATTGTCTTCGACTCGCTCTCAAAGTCAGGGCCAAGAGAGAGGGCAGCCGCCTACCAGTTATCAATGTGGGTAGTCTAGACATTTGATAAAGGATTTGGTTTCTTTCAAGTTAGAAATCTTAATTTGTAGCACTTATACCCTTTTAAAACTTTTGGGAAGTGTATTTGAATCCTTTATTTTGTTTTGGGAATCTTTGGTGTTATTGTATCTTGGTTTTGGAGGAGTACGAATTAATTTAAACTTGTTGGGATTGTTCGTTCACGCTTGTTTACATTGAAAAGTTGTTTGGGAACTTAGAAATTCTATTCTAGGGTCGACACCAACCTTCCTAAGGGTCGACCCTTACTTGTTGGTGAAGTTTCTGGGTGTGTTGCTGGAAAATAAGGTAGACACCAGACTGGAGAGGGTCGACCCTCTTATGTCTATGTGTTAGTTGCTGGAAGATAGGGTAGACACCAGACTGGGAGAGGGTCGACCCTCTTATGTCTGTGTGTTGGTTGCTGGAAGATATGGTCAACCCTCTCCTGTCTAAGGGTCGATCCCTGCGTGTTTTTTTTCAGACTTTTGGGGTTCGAATAGGCCCTACCCTTGGGGGGGTTTTGGGCCTATTATTTTTTTTGACCTTGGGGCTATTTACTACTAGTATAAATAGACCCAAACCACTTTCCTCTCATTACTTTTTCTCCTCTTTTCCTCTCAACCCGTGATTTCTCTCCTCTCTCTAAAACTTAACTTTTCGCACTTAGATCTTCAGATCTACTCACCTAGAGCCATCTTTTCACCTTGGTCCTTTGGGAAAGGTTGTAGACCTTGTCAAGGGCTTTTTATTGATCCAAGTGGTTCGTGGTTTCGTCGCCGGTGATTTTTGGGTTGTTTTCTCTTCGCTTCAAGAGGTAGGGATTTCTTTGCTCCTTTCCAATACTTCATCTATGGATAGACATGTGGTAGTTTTTATTGTATAAAAACCATATTCATTATGGATTTTCTTGAAAGCCATGAAAAGGGGATCTAGGGTTTGATATTTGTGAATGGTGTTGTTAAATTGTTTGTTGTTGAGTAATTTGGGAAATGATTTACTATGTTTATGAAGAAATAGAGGAAGGCCCTAATTTGATATTATTGATATAATGGGTTTAAAAGGGAGGGAGTTGAATAATCTTTATATTTTGCTTATATGGGTTGGATAATTGTATTTATATCAAAAGAAAATAAAAAGAGGAGTAACCACGGTGTTGGTATTGTTTTAGACTAATCATGTGAAGTTGAGTTGAGTTATGATTTTGATACCAAGGGGATTGGTTTTGTAAAATAAAGAGAATATGGATTAGGTTTTAGTTTTGGTATTGTAAAATGACGAGAATGAATTCTTAGAGAATGGTTGGAGTTGTGTGGATTAGAAAAATAAAGAAAAGTGGTCTTTTTGAAAGAAAATGAAATCATCGCCCTTTGTAAATGAATAATGAACTTGAGGTCGGATCTTGGAACCTTCACATAATATCATTGTTATTGGACTGAAAGTCATGCGAGAATTGGATTTTTGTTTTCCTTTCGTATTAGATGCAGAAATGGATAGATATGAATGTAAACGGTGGGGTTGGATATTTGAAATCTCTCACCTATGAAAATATTGATGGTTTATCTATTTGGAGATTGTATATATGTTTAGAAATATATGTTTTGAGCTATTGGTAGAGAATAGTTATGACTGTTGTAGAAATTGCATGTGGACTAGGTGAATTGAAATTAATCACTTGTGCTTGTCATTGAATATGACTATAACTATATACATTGGATATGTATGGCTATTTGGGAGTGGAAAGGGGATATACTCCATATGTGATTATGTGTTCATATACATTGTGTATGTATTACACTTATGTTGTTATGCATTCTAGTATGTTGAAATGGTTAGAAATGTGCTTGCGCTTCGATTCCAGCTAGCGTCTGGAGAACTTGGCAGAGGTGTATCCTTAACTTGGAATTTTGTTATGGAAATGTGTATCTTTGACTTGGCATTTCGTTATGGAAAGGTGTATCCTTAGCTTACCTTGCTTAAGGCAGATAGAGCAGAACTTAATTATCATTATTGTCACAGTGTATCTGTGTATATTATGGGTTATGACGGTTATGGTTTTCGAAGGCCGAGTTGCCTCATTCGTTGAATAGATAGTTGTTAGTTGCTTGTCGTTTTCCCTTTGTACTGAATGTATATATGTATAGACATGAATTTGTTGGAAACGAACGTGAGTACTGTTTTGAGATTGTGAATAATGTGAAGGACATCGAATACACAGGAACATGTTTTAAAAGATAAATCAAGTGTAAGTCTGGAAAGTGAAAGAAAACGTAATGGGCTTAGCGAAATTGTTTTTCTTCTGAAATTTGTAATAATCAGATAAATTTTTGGAAAAAAGGTAACAAGAAGAAAGAAAAGTGAATTGCTTATGTTATTGAATGAAATGAACGATTTTGAGAAAAGTTCTTATATTCGTATATTTCTGTATAAACCGTCACATTATTTATACAGTATGAGACTAAGCATTCATGGTCATAGTTATCTGTAAGTTGCTATTGTTTAGGATCATGTTGAGATCCCTACTGGACTTTATGTTCATCCCATGTTGCTAATCTTTTTCAGGTGAACGTCGAGATGGGTTTCAAGATTGAGGATCTTTTTTATGTGTTGGCCACGGGGCCTTTTATTTGTGGGCAGAATGCCATTGATGTAAAAAAGTTAAACCCTTTCTTTTACTTTAAAGATATAAGCCTACGGGTAATTTATTTAATTATGTACATGTTGCATTTTCGGATGAGAGAATCTTTATTTATTCTTACAAATGATGTAAAGAGTTTCTGCATGTTATCTCTGAAATTGAATAAACTTAATGAATTTGGTAATGGATTACGAGTAATAAATTGTGGGGCATTACATAATTTGTACTTGAGAGAGCCTTTGGGCTAGGTAAACCCATTTTAGGATGGCCTTCAGTAATCTAAACTGTTTATTTTTTAAGACTCATTGAACGAAATATTAATGTAAAGAAATATAGTGATCAGACATCAGTAATTATATGTTTGAATCACATTTGTATTACAAAAATGAATAACTATTTTTCAAGTTATATTTGTCATCAGATTTTTTTAAAAAAAATATGTTTCAAATAAATAATTACTGATATCCAATCATCTTATTTTTTATATACAAATTCTAAAAGCTTTGTCTGGTCAGCTTCAGACGCACAAGATCATGCCACGTCATCATATAAGGGTCTACGGTGTATGGATACGATATGACGTGAAATTATTTTGGGTCCCATTCAATGAAACAAGGAGTTAAATTGATTATTTTAGGTACTTTTAATAAATAAAATTATATTCTGATGTCTCTAATAGACTCTGTACCATAAAAACCATTAGAAAACATAATATTTGGTTATTTCTAGAATTTTTATTTTTTAAATAATTAAAAAAATCTTATTGTCTAAGTTTTATTGAATTATTTTTAAGAAATCTTATTATGCCTTGATTTACACATTTCAAAAGGAAAATTAATTAATCCATTTGTAAATTTAAATTTAAAATTTTGAAAAGGAAAGTTAATTAATCAGTTTTAAAATTTTAAAAAAAAATCTTATTATGTCATAATTTACATATTTCAAAAGGAAATTTAATTAATCAATTTAGAAATTTGAAAAGGAAAGTTAAGTAATCAATTTAATTTTTTTTTTTAAAATCTTATTATGCCTTGATTTACACATTTCAAAAGGAAAGTTAATTAATCTATTTATAAATTTAAATTTAGAAATTTGAAAAGGAAAGTTAAGTAATTAGTTTTAAAATTTAAAAATAAAAAATCTTATTATGCCTTAATTTACACATTTCAAAAAGGAAAGTTAATTAATCCATTTCTAAATTTAAATTTAGAAATTTGAAAAGGAAAGTTAGCTACTCAATTTTAAAATTAAAAAACAAAAAAATCTTCTAGTGTTTGTTGAATCATTTTAAAAAAATTATTATGCCTTGATTTACACATTTCAAAAAGAAAGTTAATTAATCCATTTCTAAATTTAAATTTAAATTTAAAATTTTGAAAAGAATCAGTTTTAAAATTTAGATTTTTATATCACTAAAATCTAGGAATCAATTCACATCTTCCATAATTTATTACTCTTGATGTTTGATTTTTTTTAAATATTTAAAAAAAATTATTGATTTGTTTTTATCCCTTATAATGTGACTGATGATCCATTTTAAGAACTTATTTCTCCCACCAAATATTATATAGATTTTTTTTTAGATAGTGTATATCAATACAATAATTGATCCAAAACTCCTTTCAAGCATTGATAATGTGTTGATAATGTGTTTGGTTCATGGTTTTGCATAGAAATTTTGAAAGAAAAAATGAAAAGGTGTGTGAAATCAAATAAAATATATGAAAAAAGCTAGAGACCTCAAATGTTTTACCAATATTTTTACCAAATGTCTCTAATGGGTATAAGTCCCACACTCATGTGAGACATTTGGTAGAAATGTTGATAAAACATTTGGGATCCTAGCATTACTCAAAATATATTTATATTTCATTCACATTTCATTTGTCTTTTTCCTTTCTCATTCCAAATTTCTACCCAAATCTATGAATTAAACATAACATAAAATTCAGTACATATTTTTCTTACTGAAATTTTGAATTAATATTACTTTTTAAAATTGTGTATTAAAAATAAATGATTTTTTTAAATATTTAAAAAATTAAACATCAAGAGAAATAAACTATGGAAGATGTGAATTGATTCTTATATTTTAGTGGTACAAAAATATAAATTTTAAAAATTATCCTTTTTAAATTTCTAAATTTAAATTTTTAAATAGATTAATTAACTTTCTTTTTGAAATGCGTAAATCAAGGCATAATAAGAAAAAAAATTAAATGATTCAATAAAAGGTATAAGATTTTTTTTTTTTTAAATTTTAAGACTGATTAGTTAACTTTTCTTTTTAAATTTCTAAATTTAAAATATAGAAATGGATTAATTAAATTTCCTTTTAAAATGTGTCAATCTAACCATAATATAAAATATATAAAAAAATTAAAGTATTCCATAAAAGCTAGACTTTTTTTTTTTTTTTTTAATTTTAAAACTGATTAGTTAACTTTCCTTTTCAAATTTCTAAATTTAAATTTATAAATAGATTAGTTAAATTTCCTTTTAAAATGTGTATATCAATGCATAATAAGATTTTTTTTTTAAAAATTTTAAAACTGATTAATTAACTTTCCATTTCAAATTTCTAAATGGATTAAATAATTTTCCTTTTAAAATGTGTAAAACAATGGACAATAAGATTTTTTTTTAATTTTTGAAACTGATTAATTAACTTTCCTTTTCAAATTTCTAAATTTAAATTTATAAATAGATTAATTTATTTTCCTTTTAAAATGTGTAAATCAAAGCATAATAAGATTGCTTTAATAATTCAATAAAAGTTAGCTAATACGAGATTTTTTAATTATTTAAAAAATAAGAATTCTAGAAAATTAGTATGAGGGTTTTGAGTTTCATAAAACTTTTCACTTTAAAAACCGCTTTTCTTTAATAAATAATATAAATTGTATAATTTTATTTTATTTTTTTTTAAACTTATTTTGAAGCAGACACATGATAACTACTTATGAAATGTTATTAATTTTATAAAGATCGCATTTTTGTTAATAATTATTGGACGGCCATTGGTTACAAAAATATATTTATAATTGTATTTTTTTTGAATAAATTATCTTTTTGAAGAATATATAATTATTTTAAAACTATTAATTGTTAACAAGTGATTAAAGAACATTCATTAATAAGTCACAATAAATAATAATAATAATAATAATAATAATAATATAATAATAATAATAATAATAATAATAATAATGTAGAAAAAGATAACCATTCAATGAAGTATGAAATGTCTTGAAATCTTTTTTTTTTTTTTTATTAAACCGGGTGTCAAGTTCAAATTATGTGCATTTCGACTAATCTCAAGAAAAAAAAAAAAAAAAATCCCATTACCCACTTGTGGGGATCTCATTTAAAGCCCCAAGAAGCTATCTATCTATATATATAAGAAGAGATTAAAGAGAATTGCATAAGAAGTGTCTCAAAAGAGAGGATAGTGTGAGTGAGGAGAGACAATGGAATTCGCCATGAGGTATGTCATCACTCTTATTTTGTTGTTCTTTGTTGCAGGTCACCATTGTTCACCAAAGTATGAGATTAAGAGACTTGTTCCAACAGGACCAAACAACCAAACACACCCTTCACCTCCTCCTCATGAAAAAGCTTCTCCTGCAACTCCTAAGATTAAGAGACTTGTTCCAACAGGACCAAACAACCAAACACACCCTTCTCCTCCTCCTCATGATAAAACTTCTCCTGTAACTCATGAGATTAAGAGACTTGTTCCAACAGGACCAAACAACCAAACACACCCTTCTCCTCCTCCTCATGATAAAACTTCTCCTGCAACTCATGAGATTAAGAGACTTGTTCCAACAGGACCAAACAACCAAACACATCCTTCTCCTCCTCCTCATGATTCAAAAGACAATCTTGCATCGAGGTATTTTGAGATTAAGAGGCGTGTTCCTGATGGCCCAAACAATAAAACTTCTCCTCCAACTCCTGGCTCTCCCCCTAATCCTTGAGACCCTGAATAAGAAAGTATCTTGTCCTTTGGTTAAAGGCTTTCTTGTCGGAGTTAATAAATTTTGAAGTGAAGAGGCTTGTTCTAATCACACCTCAGCCTTCAAATGTAACCTTTAGTGTTTGCTATCTATGTATTGAAAATATCAATAAATGAGAAATGATGTTATAATGAGTTGGTTTCTTGTTATAACAATTGTGGTAATTCTGTTTTAAATATATAAATCAAGCAAAAAAATAAACACATAATTCACATAAATGAATGACTAATTCGACAAAATGGTCTTTAAAGTATGTGCTTTGTTGCATTTATCGAAAAGTATGCATTTCGTTGCATTTTAATAGCCATAGCCAATCTTTTAAAAGTTCTGAAAGTACCTAGCTCTCTCATTAATCAATTTGAACGCTACAAGTGATGGAACCATTTAAATTGACATTTTATAATTTCAAAATTAAATTAACAATTTTTTTTAACTATAAAACAATCAAAATGCAAAAAGTTGTATACAGTAAAGATCATTTATTAAGTCTTGTGATTCACCTCACGAGTCTTCTCACTTGATCATTATAGTAAATACAACTCGTGTAAAGGCTTTAAATCAAAGTTTCATTTAGGGGCCTTGAAACTTAGGTAGTTTCTATTTTTACATATCATTTCTATTCTGTGTACACTCTTCATGAAAAATGTTTTATTACAATTTTATTCTTAAATAAAATTACTAACATAGACATCAATACACCAACTTCACTTGAAATTGAAGTTTCTCACTACATATTTTCTGAAAAAGTAAAAAACTACTAAATGTCCATTACAAATAAATAAATAAATAATAAAAGAAATGGCAAAGGCAAAAGAAAAAAACACTAAACCTTACTTCTATACTTTTTTTTTTCCCAACTACTCACTCTATTATCATATTTTCTAATCCGCTGTTAACTTACCTTAGTTAATATATTGAGTAACGCCCCGACAATATTACAATAAGATCATCCAACAATAGATGTTAAATAACAATGAATGTCTAAATATAATCTTCTTCCATCCATAAGGTTTCATCTTTTTACAGAAGTGTAACATATACGATAATACATTCACAAGTCCTAATCCTGAATCTATAGCATGTGTCATCAGTAAAAGATATGAAATAAGAGTTAAACAAAAATAGTAATGCCCTATTCGCTACAACTTTCTAAGACGGTGCTTGGTTACAACGAAAATGAGTTTAAACTCAATAAAATAAAGCCCTAGGTTTGTATAAAATAAATACAACAACATTTGGGTCCATATAGGTCTCACACTCATGTGAGACATTTGGTAGAAATGTTGATAAAACGTTTGGGATCCCTAGCATTACTCAAAATATATAGGTCCCACACACCATGTGGGTCCTATATAGGTCTCACACTCATGTGAGATATTTGGTAAAAATGTTGATAAAACATTTGGGATCCCTAACATTACTCAAAATATAATTATGTTTCATTCACATTTCACTTTTCTTTGTCCTTTCTCATTCCAAATTTCTACCCAAATTCATAAATTAAACATAACATAAAATTGAGTACATATTTTTTAGACTAAAATTTTGAATCAAAATTGTGTATTACAAATAAAAGATGTTTTTTTAAATATTTAAAAAATTAAACACATCAAGAGAAATAAACTATGCAAGATGTGAATTGATTCTTATATTTTAGTGGTAAAAAAATCTAAATTAAAAAAATGATCCTTTTTAAATTTCTAAATTTAAATTTTTAAATAGATTAATTAACTTTCATTTTGAAATGTGTAAATCAAGGCATAATAAGAAAAAAAATTAAATGATTCAATAAAAGGTATAAGATTTTTTTTTTAAAAATTTAAGACTGATTAGTTAACTTTTCTTTTTAAATTTCTAAATTTAAAATATAGAAATGGATTAATTAAATTTCATTTTAAAATGTGTCAATCTAACCATAATATAAAATAAAAAAAAAATTAAAGTATTCTATAAAAGCCAGACGATTTTTTTTTTTTTTAATTTTAAAACTGATTAGTTAACTTTCCTTTTCAAATTTCCAAATTTAAATTTATAAATAGATTAGTTAAATTTCCTTTTAAAATGTGTATATCAATGCATAATAAGATTTTTTAAAAATTTTAAAACTGATTACATAACTTTCCATTTCAAATTTCTAATTGGATTAAATAATTTTCCTTTTAAAATGTGTAAATCAATGCATAATAAGATTTTTTTAAGATTTTGAAACTGAATATAAAACTTTCCTTTTCAAATTTCTAAATTTAAATTTATAAATGGATTAATTAATTTTCCTTTTAAAATGGGTAAATCAAGGCATAATAAAACTGTTGTAATAATTCAATAAAAGTTAGCCAATATAATATTTTTTAATTATTTTAAAAATAAGAATTCTAGAAAAATAGTATGAGGGTTTTGAGTTTCACAAAATTTTTCACTTTAAAAACTGCTTTTCTTTAATAAATAGTATAAATTCTATAATTTTTTTTTTTATAATTATTTCGAAGCAGACACAAGATAACTACTTATGAAATTTTATTAAGTTTATAAAGATCACATTTTTCTTAATAATTATTGGACGGCCATTGGTTACAAAAATATATTATATAATTGTATATTTTTTTTTTGAATAAATTATCTTTTTGAAGAAAATATAATTATTTTAAACAAATTAATTGTTAACAAGTGATTAAAGAGCATTCATTAATAAGTCACAATAAAATAATAATAATAATGTAGAAAAAGATAACCATTCAATGAAGTATGAAATGTCTTGAAATCTTTTTCTTTTTTTTTAATTAAACCGGGTGTGATTATGTGCATTTTGACTAATCTCAAGAAGAAAAAAAAAATCCCATTACCCACTTGTGGGGATATCATTTAAAGCCCCAAGAAGCTATCTATCTACATATATAAGAAGAGATTGAAGAGAACTGCATAAGAAGTGTCTCAAAAGAGAGGTTAGTGTGAGTGAGGAGAGACAATGGAATTTGCCATGAGGTATGTCATCATTCTTATTTTGTTGTTCTTTGTTGCAGGTCACCATGGTTCACCAGAGTATGAGATTAAGAGACTTGTTCCAACAGGACCAAACAACCAAACACACCCTTCTCCTCCTCCTCATGAAAAAGCTTCTCCTAACTCCTAAGATTAAGAGACACACCCTTCTCCTCCTCCTCATGATAAAACTTCTCCTGTAACTCCTGAGATTAAGAGACTTGTTCCAACATGACCAAACAACCAAACACACCCTTCTCCTCCTCCTCATGATAAAACTTCTCCTGCAACTCCTGAGATTAAGAGACTTGTTCCAACAGGACCAAACAACCAAACACACCCTTCTCCTCCTCCTCATGATAAAACTTCTCCTGTAACTCCTGAGATTAAGAGACTTGTTCCAACATGACCAAACAACCAAACACACCCTTCTCCTCCTCCTCATGATAAAACTTCTCCTGCAACTCCTGATATTAAGAGACTTGTTCCAACAGGACCAAACAACCAAACACACCCTTCTCCTCCTCCTCATAATTCAAAAGACAATCTTGCATCGAGGTATTTTGAGATTAAGAGGCGTGTTCCTGATGGCCCAAACAATAAAACTTATAGCGATTCCTATTTTGACCCGACTCTTGTGGTATTTCGGACTCAGGCTTAATACTTTCATGTTGTTGTTTACCTCTTCTTTCCCTTGTATCTCTTTGAAATTGGCCTTTGGGTTATTGTGGTTGCGTTTGGAACAGGTGGGTTGTTTGTTTTTCCCAAACCTTGTTGTCCAGGTTTTTGGTCCTCTGCTTGGGCGGCCTTTTTTGCGCTCGAGCGGGATGTGCAAACTCTCAGTACTTTGCACGTTTGCAAAAATACTGGAGAGATGTTTTTCACGCTCGGGAGACGTTTCATACGCTCAAGCGAGTGGACGCTCGAGCGACCTTCCTTGCGCTCAAGCGGGTTGTCTGTTGTCTGCATAAATACTGGATATGTTGTCACGCCCCAAAATTTGGACAATTAAATATTAAATTAGGACTAAACCCCAATTAATATTCCATCATCCAAATCCTAGGGGTGAAACAAAAAAAAAAAAACTAAACGCCAACCAAACCATCCACCATAATTTCATAACTAACCAATACCACCAACATTAAAGTAACAATACGTAGTCAAGATAACTTAAATAATGTACAATTACAAATCAAGCCAAATTATCTCAATACTAAAGTTATAAAAAAAATATTAAATACATAAACTAATATCAACTCTAAGCTCCAGAAAACAAAAGAAGTCCAAACAACATGCCCTATGATCATAGTTATTTCTTGTCACCACCATAGCCTCAACTAATCCTGCAAAGGAAGCTCGGCTGCGCTAAATCAGAACGCACCCGAGTTGCCAAAAGACAAAACGGGTCAATATACAGGTATACTGGTATGAGTACAAGATTTAACACCCACGTGTCCACTAGACACAAACAAAAATACATTTAATTCTTATTACGGGATAAGACAAGTAGTTTCAAATGCACCGAGACGAATGGGTAGTTTCCCGAGATATGGTGACATTTAGTTTTTTGTCCATACACAACGAAATATAAATTGATTATAAAATAAAAAAAATAGAAATAAAAATATGGTGGGTCAGCCCTGCATAAAAAAGTTAGTAAGACCCACCATCCTACCAAAAATAAAGTGAGTATAATTTAATCATAAGTAGCTTGTTGAAGAAGTATAAAAATGCACCGTTTCATGCTTAAATAATTCGAATTGACCAAAACTCAAAGAACAAAAGTTGTACAGAATCAAATTTACTAACGCGAACGAATTTAATAGAAACGGAATAGGTTGAGAGAAAAAATTGATAGAAAAACCTAGACAGAATTCAATCGAAAAATCTGAAACTGAAAATGAACAAAAACTGCCCTAAGATGATTTGTTTTGGAAAAGTTCAAAACACAAAAAGTGTGCAAAATAATGTTTTACTTCATTTTACGCGAAACCAATAAAAATGAGCTCGTTTCGTGGGTTAAAACAGCCTCTAAAATCTGCATTGCTAAAATGAATCAAAACTATAATATTTAAAATCATCTGATTATAAGTTCTAATCGATTTTTTTTAATAAAAAGTTAAAACACAAAAGTTGTCTAAAATCACGTATACATGCCTCTTCTCAAATTTCATAATTTATCGAGGTCATTTACTATTTTTCAAGATGTATAAATCAATACAATTCACACTATACTAATAAACTCATGATTAAATTCTTTGTATCTTAACTCCACCACTTCGGCATCCACTTCCGGCCTACACATATATCCCATGTGCCTCCCGTATACCTAACACTACTCCGAAGCCAAACTTGCATGGGGATATCGTTCCGAGTTTGACTCACACTCCCCGGATGGCTAGCATATACGTATGCGCGTAAATCAAAGCACTCGTCTACTCATGAGAATGAGGCAACAACATACATATACAAAACATTTCACTCTTGAGAACAAACATAACAATGCCAAGCCTAAGGCAGTCAAATAAATCTCATAATCCTCACTTTTTTTTTTTTTTTATACACTCTTTCTCTCCAACACTCAAATAAAATAATAAGGATTAATTACCAAAAAGTCCTATCGACATATTTGGTGGTAGCTTAGGTCCTGTCAAAAAGTTTTTGAACCAATAAGTCTCATTTATAGGTAAAAAGACGTTTTGCCCTTTAATTCCAAAACTGAGAATGTTCTCAATTTTAAAACTGAGAATGTTCTCAATTTATAATTAACAAAACTAAGAAATTTCTCAATTTTTTTCTAATATGAACTAAGAATATTATCAAAACTAAGAAATTTATAATTATCAATTTTGAGAAATATCTCAATTTTTTTCATGATTAAAATTGAAAATATTATAAACTGAGAAGGTTCTCAATCTCAAAAAACCCTAGATCTCTCTCTCTCAATCTCAAACTTTATCATCTTGCAGTTCTTTGGCTCAGGAGAACCCAGATGAGAGTGATCAAGGCATTGTTGATGTAGTCACAGAACCATCTTTTGAGAAGCCTCAACCCGAGACTATGATTGACCTGAACCTTCTTGATATCCCTCAAGATTCAGGAAGTGATGAAACCATCATTGAAACCATCGTCCTTGATATTGTGCACAATAATGATGTTGAAACCATTGTCACAGACATTGTGCACAATAATGATGTTGAAACCATCATCACAGACATTGTGCACAATAATGATGATTTAGGTGAAGGCAGGTCACTTGTTCTGCCTGAAACAAGCCAGCAGTCCTCGAATGGTGGGGCTAGTGCAGAGCAACAACACCACAGATCTAAGTAGGGGAAGGAGGCGGTGGTTCTGGTGGCGGAGCTGGATTTCCAACAATGGAGCTCCGTCGAGGACATCGATAGAGGACTTGAGGACGGAAGGGAGAGGAAAGGCGACATTGAGACAGCTTGCTGGAGTTTGTTAGAAGGGTAAATTGTTATATTAAAAATAAATTGGACTTGAAGGAGTAAATAATTTTATCTAGGACTTAATGGATTATAAGTTCACAAAATGGGACTTGTATGTAAATGACCCTAATAAGAATCCATGGAGTCATGGTAGAGTATAAGGAATTTATCTTTGGGTTCCTAATTAATTTTAATTTCATATAATACAACCATAAAATAAATCCATATAAAAACTCTAAACCTGGCATACACAACTAATCAAAATAATTAAAATCAATCAATCAACTAAAAACCCTAAACCTTACATACACAACTAAACAAAATAATTAAAATCAATCAATCATCTAAAAACCCTAAACCTTACATGCATAACTGATTAAAATAATTAAAATCAATCAATCATCTAAAAACCCTAAACCTTACATATACAACTAATCAAAATAATTAAAATCAATCAATCATCTACATGCAAATATAAAATCAATTCAACATCAAATAAATAAAAATAAATAAATAAAAACAACGAATTAAACATAAATTAAGGGAAGTGGGTTTTGTACTCACAATATTTTTTTGAAGATCAAAGAAATATTTGGAGAATTAATGGAGCCACCAAACAAAACCCTAACCCCTCTCTCTCTCTCTCTCTCTCTCTCTCTCTCCTCTCTCTCTCTCACTCTCTCTCTCACTCTCTCTCTCTCTCTCTCTCTAAACCTAATCCTAATCTAATAATTAATCTATTGATATTAATAATAATATATTATATAATACAACATAATTGCAACATATATATAAATATAAATATAAGATTATATATATATATAACCTCTTTTTTTTTATAACAAATATAAATATATAAATATTTGAATTAATTATTTATAATTAACTAACACATTAAATTAACTAAATAACACATTAAATTTTCATGTAACCACAAAATTAATAAAGCCAAAAATAAAATAAAGTAATAATAAACATAACAATAATAAATAATGACTTACGAAAAATTAGGGTCACTACATGGGTGTATTCTACGCTCGAATGAGGCACTCTTGCGCTCGAGCGGAACCATACTTTGTGTCTGACGCCAGAGCGTTAACTTCTCTGCTCGAGCGGACTGCACGTATATTAGATCGAAAAGAGTACTTTTTACATCACTTTTTCATATATTTTCATCCTAAACCCTAAAGTTGAGAGCCTCTCTCTCTAAAACTCATCTTCTCTCTAAATTTCCACCTAGATCTAGTGATCTATCTACTCTACTTCCTGTAACAAAAAGGTAGAGCTTCTTAAGATCATCATTTTGAACCGATTGAAGTAGGATTTTGACATTTTTGGAGTTCCATCCTTGCTTGGCTCATCTTCTCTCTCTAAGGTTGGGATTTTCTACACTTTGTTATGGCTTTTAACTTAGTTATTGGTGGTTGTGTAACAATGGCGGGATTTGGGAGTATTGTGAGCCTTGTGAGCCAAACCTATTGTTTGGGTGAAATGTAAAAGAGGGGTTTTTGGTGGAAGCGAAATAAAAGAACTTGGGGTTTGGAAAATGAAGTCTTGATGTGTCAAAATGAGTGATTTTGGTACTTAGGTTAATATTTTAAAAAGGGGGAACTTGTGCCCTAAAATGATTATTATATCTATTTTGTATAAATAATTGAATTGATGTTGTAGACTTGGAATTTATCTAGTATTGAAATGGTTAGTGAAATTGAATAGATGATGTGTCTCATCCATGGGGAAATTTGAATAAATTACCTATCTTGAGATTATATATCTATTTAGAAATATCTGTATTGGGCTATCGGTGGAGGATAGCTATGATTGTTGTAGAAATTGCTTGTGGATTAGGTGAATTGAAACTATCCCATGGTTGATTATCATTGAATATGATCTTGTTGTAAATACATTGTATATGTGTGTTTATTTGGGAGAAGAAAGGGGATGTACTCCATGTGTGTGATTACATATTTAAATACATTGCATATATATGATTGATGGTTGTGAGGAGAAAGGGGTTGGACTCCATTATAATTAAGTCGGTCGGAGTGTCTTGGGTGAAAGTCCCGAAATCATACATGGGTGCCTAGCCCACGGACGAAATATCCGTAAAATGGCAATTGTAGTGCTTGTATAGCGTACATTTACATGGGTCCCGTTTGATGGTTGCCCGCGGACGAAATATCCGTGAAATGGAAGTTTGAAGTGTTTATGCATATGGGTTGTATGAATTGAAAACCTTTGAGTTGTAGTCTCATTTGGATTAATGAAAAATAAGGACATTGGATCATGTGTTGAAATAAATCAAAGGAAAATGAAATGAAGTGTGAACTTGGTGTTCTATGATTTTATAAAGATGTGAATGTTTTATCCCTAGCATTGTATATGTATATTGCACTCATATCTTCGTTAAACTTCATATACTGTGCTAGATTATTCCTACTAGGTTGTGGCTCATCCTATTTGGGAAAAATATTTTCAGGTAATGATGGCATGCCTCCACTAAGACAATAGCATTGGAGGGACTTCTTTTGAGAAAGCAAGAGCTTCTTGTTTTGTTTCACTTTTTGTATAGGCTAGGGCTTAAATTGTATGAGCTATATCATTTTTGTTGTAACCAAGCCAAGACAAGGAAAGGTGTAAGCCAATAGGGCGTTTATTTATGTTAAACCCTTTTGTATCATTAACCCCATGTAATGAAATGATTATTTACTCTGATTCATGCAATTATTAATATATGTTTGGAATTGTATTTATTGTATATTTTTAGGGCCGTTACAAAACTTCTCCTCCAACTCCTGGCTCTCCCATAATCCTTGAGACCCTAAATAAGAAAGTATCTTGTCCTTTTGTTAAAGGCTTTTGTCATGACCCGAACCCGCCCCTAAGGGTTAAAGATATAACCGCCCAGTAATCATGAGATTACCTACGGCCTCAGACCAAACCAAACGTATTTTAACAGAGTTAATGAGGGCCAAACGGAAGTAATTTAAAACTTTGTCTATAGAGCTGTGCTTACATGACACATCATAACAAACCATACATATGCACATTAATAACTCACATCAAAATATGTACTGCACAAAGCTCTGTACATGCAGGATCATATAGGTCTAAGTCAGCCGAATAAAACTATATACAACATGTTCAAAAACTTCGCCCATATGACAAAATAAAACAAAATGACAAAAAGGCGAAGACGGGTCTCGTGCGTGAGACGCAAGGACTGACTTTTCAAAACCTTTGTTGTTCCTCACAGACTTCACTGGGGCTGGGTTTGGACTTCTCTTGGCTCACCTATAAACACATGAATGAGCATGAGCGATAGCCCAGTGAATAATATCAAGTAAAGAAGTTATACAACGATATGTAAACAACATACTTCAAACGGCCTTGGGCCCAATTCGCATTTCTATTTAACATATCTACACAATTTAGGTCAAGTGACTACGGTTCTGAACAAACTGGCCTTGGGCCCATTCAAACTTTCATTTGTGTCAAAACGGCCTATGGCCCATTTATTCATGTCAAAATGGCCTCTGGCCCATTCTTTCATGTCAAAACGGCCTCTGGCCCATTCTTTCATGTCGAAACGGCCCCTGGCCCATTCATTCATGTCGAAACGGCCCCTGGCCCATTCATTCTTGTCAAAACGGCTTCTGGCCCATTCATTCTTGTCAAAACGGCCTCTGGCCCATTCATTCTTATCTCTTTAACTCAATTACAATGCTCAATGCATGCCTAAGTGTACTTTAGAAGTGAAAGAGGACAGAAAACGAAACACAGAATGCATAAACAAAATTTCAGAAAACATGGTCCCCGCTCGAGCGTAGACTTCCCCGCTCGAGCGAACCCATGAGGTCTGCAAAAGTGTTGGTTGTATCATTTTTACGCTCGAGCGTGAACTCGGACGCTCGAGCGGAAGTTCATCCTACATAACTCCCCGCTCGAGCGTGAACTTCCCTGCTCGAGCAGACACCATGCCTGCAAGAAAATACTGGGAGCTCGAAATCCCCGCTCCCACTCGAGCGGACATCAAAAATTCTGGGTTTTCCAGAATGGTTCTTGAGCTCGAATTCAACACTCTAACCAACATTTCTTGCATGCCATGGTTCAAATTTCACATATACATATACTAACATGATACCAACACCAAATTACAACACAATGAAGCTCAATTTCTTGAATTCCTTACATGCATGCCTCAAATTAATCCAAACTCATCACCAACACATCAAATTTAAACATGCAAAGCTCATACCCCCATGATCTACTCTTGCATGTGAGAATTATTCATTCATATCAACTTAATTGGTGAAGAGATGATCAAATACATGGATTTCAACAAGATTCATCATAGATTATACACATTGTGTTCAAATATGGAAATTCATAGTAATTTCCTACATACATGCATCCATTGACTTTAAATTCAACAAATACAACTCAATTTCATTTCAATTCTTACTCTTGGTCATTAATCAACTTTGAATACGTAAAATTACAACTAAAATCCATGAGTCAAGGGTTGATCACTCACCTAGGAGCCTTAATTCTCACAATGGTGGTTGAATCTTGCACCTAGCCTTTCCAATTCACAAATTTTGAGCCAAACTACACAAAGGTGTCTCCTCTCTCTCTCAAGGTCGGCTCTCTCTTTCTTTAGGGCGTTGATTTCAGCCAAAATCATATTAAAGAGAGGAATTAAACATAATAAGGCCTTTTATATGGCCCCACTCAAACACATTATTTTAATACCAATTAATTGAGCACTATGACATTAAATTAATCTGATTAATTTGATCCGAATCAATTTTTAATTAAATTTCACCATAGGCTCTAAAAATTATGCCAATCGCAATGGCGTAATCAATTTCAGGTTCTGTGGCCGATAAGGCCTTCAATTTAATTTCCAAAGCAGATAATCAAACAGATATTCCTACGGTGAACAGATAGAAATTCAAAACCACATATTTTCACATAATGGCACACAAAATCATATTAAACACATAATCATGCTCATATTAAGGACCAATTAGCATACTACAGAACAAGGATATTACAGCTTTCTTGTCGGAGTTAATAAATTTTGAAGTGAAGAGGCTTGTTCTAATCACACCTCAGCCTTCAAATGTAACCATTAGTGTTTGCTATCTATGTATTGAAAATATCAATAAATGAGAAATGATTGTTACAATGAGTTGGTTTCTTGTTATAACAATTAAGGTAATTCTGTTTTAAATATATAAATTAAGCAAAAAAAATAAGCACATAATTCACATAAATGAAAGACTAATTAGACAAAATGGTCTTGAAAGTATGTGCTTTCTTGCATTTATCGCAAAGTATGCATTTTGTTGCATTTTAATATCCATAGCCAATCTTTTAAAAGTTTTGAAAGTACCTAGCTCTCTTATTAATCAATTTGAATGCTACAAGTGATGGAACCATTTAAATTGACATTTTATAATTTCAAAATTAAATTAACAATTTTTTTTTTAACTGTAAAAGAATCAAAATGCAAAAAGTGGTATACGGTAAAGATCATTTATTAAGTCTTGTGATTCACCTCACGAGTCGTCTCACTCGATCATTATAGTAAACACAACTCGTTTAAATCAATGTTTCATTTAGGGGCCTCAAAACTTAGGGAGTATCTATTTTTACATACCATTTCCATTCTGTGTACTCTCTTCATGAAAAATGCTTTATTACAATTTTATTCTTAAATAAAATTACTAACATAGACATCAATACACATACTTCACTTGAAATTGAAGTATCTCACTACATATTTTCTGAAAAAGTAAAAAACTACTAAACATCCATTACAAATAAATAAATAAATAATAATAAAAGAACTAGCAAAAGCAAAAGAAAAAAAAAACACTAAACCTTACTTCTATACTTTTTTTTTTTCACTGCTCACTCTATTAGCATATTTTCTAATCCGTTGTTACCTTACCTTAGTTAATATATTGAGTAACGCCCCGACAATATTACAATAAGATCATCCCACAATAGATATTAAATAACAACGGATGTCTAAATATAATATTCTTCTATCCATAAGGTTTCATCTTTTTACAAAAGTGTAACATATGCGATAATATATTCACAAGTGACTCGGTAGATTATCTTGCCGAGTCACTCATGCACATAGGTACAAAGTATGTTACATATGTTACATAGGTACAGTCGAGATATTTAACGCTCGAGTCAGAATACACGGTTAAGCCCTTTTCTACCTTTCCACTAGATATCTTCATTTGGATAGACTCTACCTCGTAGTCACCCCGTTGGGCTTCTATAACTCGCCTCACGAGCATAGGTTGTGCAACTATAGTAGACAAGGCTACTGACTCAACGGACTCGCCAAGATGCAAGTCAAACTCGCCAATAGCGCCTAACATCTCCCATTCCCGAATGGCAATACTAGTTACGCTGCTAATGAATTTCCTACTCAAGCCATCGGCCACCACATTGGCCTTCCCCAGATGGTAGTGTAACTCAAAGTTGTAATCCTCCATAAATTCCATCCACCTTCTTTGCTTCAGATTCAAATTTTTCTGTGAAAACAGATACTTCAGACTCTTGTGATCGGAGAATACCTCATATAGCAATTCTGGTTCAGACTCGAACAATTTGATGTTTTGGATCTAAGTTTCATTGTCTTATATGGTTGTTTATGTCTTGTTTCTCCTTATTGGAGTGCCTTTGTTGCATTTGGAACAGGTTGGTAGCTTGTGTTTCAAAACTGTTGTTGCCCAGATTTTGGCTTCTTCGCTCGAACGACACTTCTTGCGCTCGAGCAGTCTTTGTTGACCCTCAGTACTTTTGCAAGTCTGCAAAAGTACTAGGAGGTAGCATTCTTCGCTTGAGCAGTCATTCTTTTGCTCGAGCGATGTTGGCTCAAGCAGTCCTTCTTGAGCTTAAGCGGTGGTCTTCTGTCTGCAAAACTTCTGGAAGTGGGTATTCTTCACTTAAGCGATGATTCCTGAGCTCAAACGGTCCCATTTATTGTGTCTGGTCACTCGAGCGACACTTCTTGTGCTCGAACGATCTGCACATATATCAGTCTATATGGACTCGCCTTTTTCCGCGCCCCACCTTTCAGAAAGGTCTGAAAAGAAGACCTCACAATTCGAACCCCTGCAGTTTTGAATCTAGTCTCACAAGTGCAATGTGAAACTGATAATCACCAAAAAGTCCAAATCAGGCAAACCTTTTTGGAAAATCGATTTTAAATAAAATAATCCAAAATTGGACTGCTTTGCCAGATACAAAATCGCCACCTAAATATTTTGTTTTGGGAAAATTTAGGAAACCCTGACTCGTGCCAAAGGCCACGTGTCCGTCATCGCCAAAGTTGCCTTGGCTTAGGAACTTAGGTACGTGGGGGGGGGGGAAAGGTCATGAAATGAGCACCCCCGCTCGCCCGATCAAAGATTGGCCTCTGCTAATCATGATATGATGTTTTATAAACATTATGCATTCTTATTCCGGTTATTAATCTAACCTTACTATGTGATGCACACAAGCAAGTATAGACTAGTCGCAAGACTTAGAACAATTCAACTCATGTTTGTTTGCGAAAATGGTTTGAATTTGCCACCGTCAAATGGGCTTAAAGATGCGAATTTGCCACCAAACATAGTGGGCTTAAAACAGGATTTGCCACTCAACAAAGTGGCTTAAAACATATATTCGTTGAATTGTTCCAATTCAAACAACAAGCCTTCATCCGTAGGCATTCATGCAGTTTAGCATTTAAGTACATAGCCTCATGGCAAGCATGCTAATCATGGCAACACTCACACTCATGTAAGTATGCAAAAGCGTAAAACTCACCTAGTACTCCGAGCTAGGAAAATATGAGTTAGTGAAATATGCATGATTCCTAACTATGCAAGATGTCTAATGCAACACATGCAATATGTAATTAATAGGCTCAGCTACTAATATGGCATATGATTCAGTTTGAACAACATGCGATTAAACATGTATTCAAACAAGTTATGGAAATTGCAATGCAATTTGAATGATGCACCGAGCCTTGGTGCATGCAAGACAAGATGAATGGATGCAAGCATGCGATATGTTAATCGAAATATGTCCCGAATCTAACCATCAAAAATAATTAAATAAAAGGGAGAAAGACGTGAGGTTGGAAGACATACACACATGCACACACACTTATTACAATATTGCGCCCTGGCGAAGGAGGGTCCGAATGAATAAGCCCTAACTAGCTACGCTAATTAAGCTAAGCTAATTATTACAAACCGAAACTATTTAACTATTCTAGTTAACTAATTATTACAATACTTAACTAACTAATTACAAAGCAGTTAAGTTAATTAATTACAACACGAATTAAACAACTAACTAACTAGACAAGTTAAATAAACGGCCTCGGGAAACGAGAGATGCATGCATATTCCTCCACCCGAAAAGCCACCGTTTTGCTGTTGCGAGCCTCTGTTTCCACATTTGAACACCAAAAATTATGCCAACTCCTAGACTACCTCTGCTCCACCTCAGGAACACACTGTGCAAATTTCAATGGTGGCCGACAAGGGGCTTGTCAGCTACCAATGGTGGCCGGTCGGCCACTGATAACATGAACCCCTCCTTTTACTGCAACAGAAGGCAGGCATAGCAAAACAATGTATTCTCACAAGTTTGTGTGTACT
Organism: Camellia japonica; assembly: GCA_030407325.1. NCBI lineage: Eukaryota > Viridiplantae > Streptophyta > Magnoliopsida > Ericales > Theaceae > Camellia > Camellia japonica. Next base: position 148,001,270 of record JAPPVO010000016.1, on the reverse strand, counting down.
GTTTACGCTCCTTATCATCAAACAAGCTCAAATGAGTGAAACTCTCGGCTCTCAAACCACCAATCAAGAAATTTCCATGCATGATGGCCAAAGAACCAAGTTTGTACAAGTTTAATGAGTGCAAAACAAAACTCAAAAAGACCACCACCCTATCATGCATGATCAAGGATGATGGTGACCGAGAAAAGTGGCATATTTCATCACTTTTGAGTATGAAATGTCTTATTTTCCTTATGTTCGAATTAACGTCTGATTCGAACACATGCAATGCAACACAAAAGATGCTTATCTTGCCTCTTTTACTTGTCCAATTTTGTTTACTCATTTTACATTACCGATTCATTTTTTAATTGATTAAGTCCATAAGTGAGTGTCCTCTAATGGAAAGATAGCTCAAACAACGAGTTGCTTTGGGCATGAACGAGGCATTACACTGTTGGTAATGAACCCCTAAGGGATTAAACCATTAGGTGCAACACCTCCATTTCATACTTAGGCAAACAAGGGGTTTAAGACCACTTTCAAAGCAAACAAAAGAATGAAGAATAGAGGGAGATTACAGAGATTTTAAGTGCTAAAATGAAGTGTAAAACAACTCTAAAACATGCTATTAACTCAAAACAATGATGATCAAAGCATTAAAACATCAAGCTAGTGAAGGAAATAACACTACAACTATACAATACAAGGCTCAAATGAAATAACCAACCCAAAACAGGTCAAAACTGAGGCAAAAACATGCTGGACTAGAGTTAAGTTAAGCTAGAAAAACATGCTAACTCACAAAGCTAACTAGGCATGCAAACAAGATACAAGGAAGGGAGGCTAACCCCTCCAATTTTGGACTTCAAAACAAGGTTTTTACTACTGAAAAACCTCTAAAATTCAGTGGTTAAAAGGCCCAAAAAAGTTGGTTTTAAAGTGATGAAAAATGTTACAAAAGCTCAACAAGCAAAAGAGCAAGAAGGGTGGCGCACCCCCTAACTCAAGGAGACCTCAAACCAACACCTTTAAACCATAAAAACATAGTTTTTGACAGTTCAAAATTAGCCCCAAAATAGTTTGAAAAGATGACAAAACAAGTATTGAAAACAAGCTTAAATAACAAGTGTTATACCTCTTGAAGCTAAGGCACAAAATAGGCAACAAACCAAGCTCAAACCTCCTTCTAGAGCTCAAAGAAGGTCCCAAGTTATCTCAGCTCAAAGGTGAGAGTATTTGGTTAAGGGTTAATATGCAAGAGCTAAGGACTTGTATGCAAATGTGTACAAAATATCAAGAGAGCAAGAGAGAGATATTTTTGCTCTAATTTTTCTAACCCTCCAAAATGGGGGAGGAACCCCCCTATATATAGAAAAATACCCCTTGAGCTTAGAAACATCTCACCATACACGTGTACAGAGATGCAGCTCAGTGTGCAACAACTGGCACAGCTGTCAATAAATATCTGGAAAAAGGCACTGGTGGCTGTCGGCCACCACTGGTGGCCAACCGGCCACACCCATGGACAACAAGTCACCAAGAGGTCCAGACACTAAGTTTTGGTCAAAAACAAGGCACAGAAAGAACAAGGTTCAAAGGCTCAAAGACAGGGCATTCCGCCGAGGACTTCAGATGCTTAAAACGAACACAAACATACAATCATCAAGTGCACAAGCGATGACGTCTAAGTCTTGAGGACGGGTAAAAATGGGGTGTCTACAGTTGCCCCTCTTTGACAAAGCTCGGAAGTCATGAAATGATGAGAGTGAATGTTAAAGCCCAGAGACGACCCATTTTTGACAAGGCCGAAGACTTGGACAAACAAACAAGCAAGACGAAGAACGGCTGCGCCCTCAGGCTGCTTACGTATTCTTTTGCAAGGAATCAAACCAACGTAGTTCTGGGGCAAGATGCAAATGATATGCACGATGCAGGAACACAACTTATGATCATGCAATGAGGCTGTAATGAAACATCTAGATACAAATGTCATGCAAAGAAATACTACGTACATTCATACAAACCGAAACACGGTACAGCAATCTCATAGACAAAAAGAAGTAAGTAAATAAACACGTCACGCGTGGGAATCACAAGCCAAACCACATTTCATGCAGAAAGGATGTAAGAAAATTATGCAAGCTTAACTACGCGATGCGTAAGAAAGATGAAGAACAACACCACCATCGGGTGCACCCGAGGTCTCAAGCATGATTCCAACGCGTTGTACGCAAAAAGGAGAAAAGAGAGGCATGAACACCGGGATGCACCCAAATGTTTCTAACCAAAACATCCTAACGCATCGCATGCGAGAGGTGAAAAGTGGTAGCAAGAACACCGGGACGCACTTAAATGTCTCTAACCGAAGGCGTCCTAACGCGTCGCACACGAGAGAAGAAGAGGCAACGAGAACACCGGGACGTTCCCAAATGTCTCTAACCGAAAGCGTCCTAATGTGTCGCACGCAAGAGGAGGAAAGGCAACGAGATCACCGAGATGCACCCAAATGTCTCTAACCGAAAGCGTCCTAACGCGTCGCACGTGAGAAGAGAAAAGGCAACAAGAACACCGGGACGCACCCAAATGTCTCTAACCGAAAGCGTCCTAACGTGTCACACGCGAGAGAAGAAAAGGCAACGAGAACACCAGGACACACCCAAATGTCTCTAACTGAAAGCGAGTAATTCGAAGGATAGGAATGATTTCACCTGGAATTCCTCTAAATGAACCATACATACAATAACGTGCCTGTATAAGAAAGAGACTTAACAGGTACAGCGTAGTAAGGGTGCATGTTCTATGCATAATAAACAAAGCATGTTCTATGCAAATGTAGTGACAGCATGTTCTATGCGTGATAATTGGAAGTATGTTCTGTGCATGATGGAGAAGTGCATATTCTACGAAGCAAATGATGAAAGATATGTTCTATGCATATTCTATGCAACAATGGAGAAATGCATATTCTATGCAACAAATGATTGAATAGCAACTTCCGATTTACCTCTCGGAAGAGTTGCAACAAGTTAAAAAGGATACACCTCATTCGTGTTGATTGGTGATGAATCATCATGTACCGAAGACACTGTTCGAAGCTTCCGTAGAGGCAATTTGAGCTTAAAAAGTGAAATTTCCTTGCACTTCTTGAGCACTGAGGACACAAAACAACAGAAAAACACAAAGGAGGAGCACTAGAAGCTTGACAGCCACCAAGGAGGGGTGTCGGCTGCCTGTCAGCCAGCCCTAAACACTGTCGACCACCACTGGTGGCCGACCGACCATCAATGGCAGCTCGGCCCTTTTTGGTCATTTCACACTCGGGTTTTTATGTATAGGTCATGGGGGATTATTTCCTCCATACCCCATGACCGAAATTCCTCTCTCTCTCTCTCTAGCCTTCATTCTCTCTAGCCTTCATTCTCTCTAGATTCGAGCTTTATACGCGTTTTCCAACGCCCCACGCGAAGTTGATTTGCTAAAACCTCTTGATTTCCTTCATTTTGAACGATTGAAAACTAATTTTGGTGTTTTTTTCCTCATTTTCACCACTTGAGGCTCGTTCCCCTCGAGTTTGTCTTGGGTTTGGCGCCTTTTCTCGGGCTTTGACTTTTTCTCCCATTTTCTCTCTCCTAGGGTTTGACTTGAGTTGACTTTTGGCATTTTCCACCCATTTCCTCCATTTTTCTCACTTTTCATCGACTCTTCATCTACATTCCAGATGGTAGACAACTTTCCACATGACGAGGCTCCTTCAGAGGCAGAGTTCGAGGTAGAGTTTGATTCTGATGCAGAGCTGGAGCCTTACCACAGGGAGTGAGGGCTTTCGATCCGGCGAGGTATCATCCTTAGACGCACATTCTGCCTGTTGGAGGCGTTAGGCACTTTATTGATTTTGCTGATGCACCGGCAGATCTCTTACTGAGGGAGCCAGACTCCCATCTTTCAGCCGTTGCCGTTGAGGTACGAACTCTATGCACTTGCACATCTGATGTTCTTTACTTGCATTTCTTGCACTAATCACACTCTTACACTGTATTCTCACCAATGCGATTACATTTGTTTTACACTTCCTTTTCATCGAACTGTATTTATACTGATTCACTTGTCTTCCACCACAAGGTGAAGCCCGTGCATACAGGGGCTTTGGGGCCACGACAGCTGGAGATTGGTACAATGAGCTCCCTGCCAAAGTATGAGCTATTGTTGACGAAGTAGGCTTCAGCCCATTCTGCTCTGGATTGTCACGAGTCATAGTCAGCCATCCACTTCTTGAAGCACTAGTGGAGAGGTAGTGGGACATCACTAACTCTTTCCACCTTTCCACTACTGGAGAGATGACGATGACCCCTTATGATTTTTCCATGATCACAGGCCTAGGCGCAAGGGGTGATCCGATTCCTCTTGATCTTGATATGGGGGAATGGGAGGCTGCTTGGATTAAGCTTCTGGGGGCACGCCCGCCTTTGTTCCGGACAACCCAGGTCAGATACAGTTTGTTCGAGGAGTGGTTCCGGGGGACCGAGCCAGAGACAGTAGAGGAGATAGAGCACTACACGCGGGGTTTTCTAATGTTCCTCTTCGGTACCACCATGTTCGTTAACAAGGCGAACACTGTAGGGCTATATTTGTTGAGCGCATTAGTGGTCCTTCCCCGAGTGAGTTTCTACGATTAGAGCGTGGCCGTCCTCGCCACTCTGTATGGCTATATGAGCTCGACCTCCCGCGGGATTGGACTCTTGATCGGAGGCTACTGGTGAGCCTGGGAGGTACACATCTCAGTTCCCTTTTTTCACTTTTCATTTTATGTTCAGCATTTCTTGCTTTACATCTGTTCAACGCAAGTACTTTCTGCTTCGCATCTGTTCAAATTGTATGCTTTCTGCTTTGCATTTTCTGTATCTGTTCATGCACTGTTTACCATATATCATTGCACTTTCCCTACAATTGTGGGTGTATGCATACTTCCCGACTCTTGCCCCAAAGCCAGAGGTAGAGGTTCCATTGACGGTTCCCTATTCACGGGTGTACGATGGTCCGCTTCGCCTCAGGACTTGCGAGCCCTTTTCTTTCTTCAGGCGCTACTTCGACACCGTAGCCGCTCACGAGGTAACCTAAAACACGGTCATTATTTGCTTTCACACTGTTCTAATTCACATTATAGCCACTGACAGCAACTGACAATCTATACAACTTCCATTTGTAGATCTCATGGCAGCCATGGGCCACGATACCGAGAAGAGTTGGAGGCCGATCTAATGCGGCCTGGGGCATGTCTCGTTACTGCATTCTTCTTAAGGGTCCGGTCTGCCTAGCCTGGTACTTTAGCGAGAGAGTCGCATGCCAGTCTCTAGGTATGCCTGCTCAGTTCATATCAATGACGCCGCTAGAGTCCATGAGATTAGCGGACAGCCTATCTGTTGATAGAGTTATCCAGTTCATGGTGGGCTTGGAGGCGGAATACTTCCGAGTTGAGGGTGATTATGCAGTCATCATTCACACACAACTTATGCCATCTCTGACCAGTGTTCGCGGAGGCGAGAGAGCAAGAGCTCCTGTTGCGAGGATGGGGCCTAGAGCGACCAGGGCAGCCAGGGCCTATGACAGAGGGGCTCCTCGAGCAAGACAGATGACTAGTTAGCCAGAGCTTCCCACTACAGTTACCTGTTGGTGGCATACTGGGGAGGCTTTGCAGATCCCTATTGAGCCTATACCAGCCAGGCACGAGCTTGTCGGGGTTCAAGGCCCGACTCCAGTATGTACCACACTTTACATTTTGCATGTTAAATTCATTTTAGTCATGCTTATAGAACATTGATCACCTCAACGCACTTACAAGCATCTATAGAGTACACCAGGGATGCTCTCAAGCTAGCGGCTTCCCTAATGGGGATGGTGCAGAGGAGCATGAGTCTGCTCAGCCTCTATGGAATTCAGGTAATTTTCTTCAGTTTACGTTTCATGCCATCAAACTTTCTGCTGATATATTAGCATTTCAATTGTAATCTGTTCCACACTGCACTAATCTGATACACTACACTCAAACACTGCATTCATACACTACACTTGCACATTGTACTTGACTTCCGTCTGCACTCATACTGCATACCATCTTTGCATCGGGTACATACATTGAGACTGATATATTGACAACTGCCTTTTTCAAATCCCATCCATACTAGGTGTGCCAGCGGGAGTTGGAGCTGGAGCAAGGCCATCAGTACCTCCTCCATCGGCAGGAAGGAGAGAGAGACAGGCTTCAGCACACAGCCGAAGTAGAGCCAGGGGCACCGAAGATGAGAGTGGCCTTTCCGAGCCCATTCTGAGTGATGACGAGACTGAGACCAGCGAGGCTGAGGAGGCTGTGAGTCAGCACGCTGAGTCATTCGAGAGTGGAGATGATGATGTCGGCTCAGGTTCTGCTAATGTAGATGATGCTGAGTCAGGCTCCGAGGCATAGAACAGCGACGATTCTGGTTCTAGTTCTGGTTCAGAGGGAGGTGCAGGCAGCAGTGCCGACGGAGTGCTTAGTTTCTTTTTACTAGCAGTGTTAGCACTTTGTACAGTTTTGACAGGTTTTTATTTGCTTTAAAAAATTGTACTCTTTTGTAAAAAAAAAAAAAAATGATCGGAATGAAAACTGGTCATTTTGTATGAAAAAGTGTTGTATTTTGCATTTTGAGCATCGCATTGCATAAAAATGAGAGCAAACTTCATTGATGGAATTTGAACATGGTATTGGCATAACCTTCTTAATAAGGTAATGAACCGACTACTAACAAAACAAGAAAAACAATGTACAACTCGATAAATAATCAAGTAATATACAACTTGATAAACGACACACAACATACAACAACAAATACAACTCGACAAGCAAAACAAGACAAATACAACTCAATAAGCAAAACAAGATAAATACAATTCAATAAGCAAAATAAGACAAATACAACTCGATAAACAAAATAAGACAAAATGGCTTAACCAAACCAATTAAAACAGGACAACACAATGCACAAAGAGTAGAACAAAACACAGATTCTCATCACTCTCAATACACAGGAAGACCACAGGACGAACAAGAATGCTGCCGGCCATGAACAATGGCTGTCGGCCACCAGTGGTGGCCGGTTGGCTACAAAAGGTGGCTGTTGGCCATCATCACTGGCCGGTCGGCCATCAGTGAGAGGGACTGCCAGATTGTTGCCACCTGTCTTCCACTCAGTGCCTTATCTTCTACAAAAGTTGGGACTTCGTAGTTTCTTCATTCCAGCTCTGTTTTTGCCACAAATGGAGCCATTCTTCACCGAAAAACTCTCAAATTGGATTGCAAATTTAGATGGCTCGGAAAAAGTGAATTTTCGAGGTTTCGGGATAAATGCACTGTTCCTGCTAAGTCGTTCTCCATTGTGTTTTTCGTTTCTTCAAGCCGCGGCTACGTGTTAGGACCTGATTACACGTGTTTAGCTTCGGGGGGCAAGAGATGTGCCCTACAATTAAAGAATTCCAAGTTTTAATGGAATCCCGACGTGACGAGGAAATCTTGCCCCAGTCCCATTTTGGTCATATCCAAGTTTTAGGAAGGATGTGTGGGCTCACTTTACATGAGGCTAGATCTTTGGTTCACAATGGAGAGCAAGATATTCCCAGCCTCATTCATCGATTTTCTGATGCCGGTGAACGCGGTGACCGTCTTTGGCAGAGTTTTCAGTAGCACGCCCTTTGTTTGTGCAAGTTGGCTCATTTTCTTCATGCCCCTAGCTTTGGTAGATCTAGCATTCGATTGATTGAAGTAACCCAAGGCTTGAAAGAGGGCAAAAACTACATTGGCTTAGCACTGGCCGAAACTTTGATGGGCTTGGATGCCTTCCATCGGCGAGAGACAAATAAATTAACAGGGAGTCCACTACTTTTGTAAGTAATGTTTCCCACCCTATCTCATATGTGTTTCTCACATCACTCAGCACTCAGGCTCTGTTTTTCTCTCAAAACCCTTTCTCACTTTTTCTCTCCATATACACACCTCTCTATTCTTTAATCTCTCTTATTTTTCATCCCTTCCCAGATATGGCTCATGGACAGGTTGAAGGTAGTGGACTCATGCCCTGCATACTCAACACGAGGCTATTTCTTTCGCCAACGGCTAGTTGATTTCCCAAACGAGGGATGGTGGTGCCATTGGATGTGCAACAGGTCTGCTGCTAACATTACTTGGCGTTGCCCTTGGTTTGATCTGCCCGAGATGAGCTACAACATGGCTTGACAACCCGGTATTCAATTGATTGGCTTGACACACTGTGTATTCTACTTTCCATTCCGATTCATTCGTCAATTCAGACATGACCAGACTTGCACAGAAGAGGGGGTAGAGTACCCGGCTTCGTTCCCAATCCAAGGTTCACAATTAGCTCGATATCCCACTGCATGGAGGACAAGGGAGCTTCTGGCTCCTGCCCTTAATTTCAATTGCACCCTTTCTAGTGAATGTCTGGCTTGGCTTGAAAATGAGGCGCAAACCGGGCCTATTTTAGCATCGGGAGCTTCCATAAGCGCAAGGAGGGGACACAAGAACACCTGACTCATATGTGCTCCTAGTTTGTTACTTTGATCTAACTTTTCAACTTTTCTTTTTGAATGTAATAAAAACAACTTTGATTTGTATCAAGAGTTGGAGAACTTTGCATTGAAATCAATGAAATTGAAGTTGTAGGCACCGAAGGTTTTCCTTTTCGTCCAAAAATGGTCTAAGTTGTAAAAAGATTAATTTGCACAAAATCAACTTTTATTAAAACTTTTCAAAACCATTTTCGATAAGGGTGACAACTTGACACACATGGAATCTATCCTCGAGACGTACAACCCCGAATCCGAAGATGGAAAATCACCCCTTGTTTGAAAGGCACTGCTCAGCACTGTAGCTAGCTCTTCTCTCAGGGTAAGGATCACAACCGAACTTTCAGATAATGAGCAGACAAAGATGCCTTGATCAAACACATGGACACAGTTGATTTCGAAGTGTTTACAGCCGGACTTCAGAATGAAGTTGCTTACGTATCCCAAAGATGGAAATCAGGCCTTACGTAGTTCGGTTCGCGTTCACTCGGGTATTAACACTCTCCTTTTACGCTCTAACTTTTGCCAAGGCCGCCATTTCTAGATTTTCAACCTTGCGAGCTCAGTTTTTCTTCTTTCTAATTTTTTGTGCTCTAACTTTTGCCTAGGTCGCCCTTCTGGGTTTTCAGCCTAGTGAGCCACTCAACGACAGTATTTCTTCAACTTGTCCATGTTGATTGGTTGAGAGAATTCTAGGCCATCTAGATCCATAAGACTAACAGCTCCACTCGACCAGATTGATTTGATGATATAAGGGCCAATTCAATTGGGACTGAACTTGCCCCTAGGGTCATGGATGGGAGCTCGGTTGTCTTTCAGCACCAAATCCCCTTCCTTAAGATTCCGAGACTTAACTTTCTTATTAAAAGCCGTGGCAATCCTATGTTGATAACCCTGAACATGGTACAACGCTTTCAGCCTCATCTCATTGAATAGTATTAGTTCCTTGAACCTGCTCTGTTGCCAATCCGCTTTTGCTATCTGGCACTCAACCATAACCCATAGCGACGGAACCACTATTTCAATAGGCAGAACAGCTTCCATCCCATAAACTGGAGAATACGGAGTTGCCCCAGTAGATGTCCAAGTTGAAGTCCGATAGCCCCAGAGAGCAAATGGCAGTCCTTGTAAGTCTCAACCATTTTCTACAAAATGTGCTTGATGTTCTTGTTAGCGGCCTCAACAGCTTCGTTGGTTTGCGGCCGGTATATGGATGACTTATGAAAAGCCACGTTGTATTTTTCCAACAAGTCAATCACTTCTTTCTTCAAATAGGAGCCATTGTCTGAAATGATCTCATTCGGGACCCCATAACGGCAAATAATGCTATTATGGATGAACTTAGCCACATGCGCTACTTTCAACACTGCATAAGACTGAGCTTCCATCCACTTCATGAAATAATCAATTGCCACCAGAATGTACTCATGCCTATTTGACCCTTTCAGTGTAACTACCCCAATGACGTCAATTCCCCAAATTGAAAACGGCCATGGTGAAGTCATGTTGCACAGCTTCGACGGCGGGATGTTCATGCGATTTGTATGAATTTGGCATTTGTGGCATCGCCGAACAAAATTGATACAATCCTCCTCCATGGTTGACCAGTAGTAGCCTTGCCTGAAAATCTTCCGGGCTAGCATTACTCCATTCATGTATGCTCCACACTCCCTCCATGGATGGCCTCCATTAGGTGCTTCGACTCTTCTGCATCAACACACAACTTGTGCATTTCCAGATGACCACGTTTGTATAACTTACGCCCGCAAATGATAAACTAAGCAACCATTCGCCGTATTGCCCTTTTATCTTTGGCATTTTCCCCTAGTGGATAAGTTTCCTTTTCCAAGAAGTTCCAGATATCATAATACCAGGGGTTATGATCTTGTACTTCATCTATTGCGGCAATAAACTCGTAGGCCAGCGTGTACCTCTGTTCAATAATGATTGGACGCATCTGGACTCCCAATGGGATGTCTATCAAAGAGGATAGAGTTGATAAAGCATCAGCGAACCTGTTGTTCTCTCTTAACAAATGCGTGAAGGTTAGCCTCTCAAACCTAGGAATCAGAACGTCCAGGGTTTGGTGATAGATTTTCATCCTTTCTTCTTTAACCTTCCAGTCTCCTTTTGCTTGAGACACAACCAGGTTCGAGTCCCCAACGACGTCCAACCTTTTTGTCCCTAGTTCTAGGGCGGCTTCCAATCTAACGATACACGCTTCCTATTTTTCCTCGTTGTTCGATACTTTGAATCGGAGTTTGAAGGCTAAGGGTATATGAGAATTGTCGGGTGCTATCAGCAACACCCCTATCCCATAACTGTACTGGTTAGATGCTCCATCAAAGTACATTGTCCAGGTTTCTTCTTCGACCTGTAGAATAGCCTCATCTGGGAATAAGTATTCTACTGCTTCGTCCCATTCCACTGGGCGATCTTCCAGAAACTCTGTTACTGATCTCTCCTTGACAGACTTGCTAGTGACATATTTCAAATCAAATCAGAAAAAAGAAGAAACGAACGGGCTAGCCTACCCTCAAAGAGATATTTGATAGGATATAATCTTGAAACTAGAATTACGGAGTGAGCTAACAGGTAGTGCCTCAACTTCCTGGTAGCCCATACCAAGGCTAAGCAAGCTTTCTCCAGCGGGGTGTAACGGGTCTCATAGTGCAGCATTTTCTTACTCAGGTAATAGATAGCCTTCTCCACCCTATCCTCAGATTCCTAAGCAAGCATGCATCCCATTATTGTGTCTGTTTCTGACAAGTACAAAATCAACGGCTTCCTCAGCTCTAGTGGTGACAACACGGGCAAGTTCTGAAGGTACTGCTTGATCTGCTCAAAAGCAAACTGGCATCGGTCATCCCATTGGAATTTCTTTCTTTTCTTGAGAAGACCAAATAGTGGTTCACAAGTCAAGGTTAATTTTGCAATAAACCGTTTTATGAATTGCACTTTACCCAGAAAGCCTCGCATCTCCTTTTCAGTCTTTGGTGGTGGCATTTCTAGGATGACCTTGATTTTGGAAGAATCAACCTCGATGCCCCTCTGTGTGATCAGGAACCCCAGCATTTTCCCTACTATTACGCCAAAAGCACACTTCTGTGGATTCAGCCTCAAACGATATTATCTGATCCGTTGAAAGAATTTCTTCAAGGTGGTATAGTGGCCCTCTCTTTCCTTGGACTTGACAATCATGTCGTCCACATACACCTCAACCTCTTTGTGGATGTAGAATTGTGGTTGCAGCCTGTAGATAGGTAGCCCCAGCATTCTTCAACCCAAACGGCATCACCCTATAGCAGTAGGTTCCGCATGGCGTGGTGAAGGCAGTTTTCTCTCTATCCTAGGGTGCCATCAAAATCTAGTTATACCTGGAAAATCTGTCCATGAAGAAGAGCAACGCATGGCCTGCGGTGAAGTCCACCAATTCATCAATGTGCGATAGAGGAAAGTCGTCCTTTGGACTAGCTTTGTTCAGATCTCTGAAATCCACACACACCCGAATTCTGCCATCTTTCTTCGGCACCAAAACAATGTTGGCCAACCAAGTCGGATACTTAGATACTAGCAAGAACCCTGCATCTATCTTCTTGGTGACCTCTTCCTTAATCTTCAAAGCCCAATCTGGGTGTATTCTCCGCAGCTTCTGCTTAATGGGTCGGGCCTCGGGGTCAAGAGGGATCCGATGCTATACAATCTCAGGATCAATTTTAGGTATGTCTTCGTAGGACCACGCGAAAACATCTTTGAAATCTTTTAATAAAGTGACTAAGCGTTCGCGCTCCTCCGAAGACAACGTGGACCCGATCTGGACCAGGTGTGGATCATTCTCAGTACCCACATTAATTGGAGTGATTTCATCAACAAGGGGTTTTACAAACCTCTCCTCCTCTCGATCAACCAAATGTTTCAAAACTAGAGGAATTCCTTCCTCATCATTTTTATCAAAATTTTGAAAGTCATGATCAATGCAATATACAAATGGCATAGAGAAGTACTCAGAAACTGCAGTGGTATTCACATTCAAAAGTTCCAGCTCATCCAATTCCTCAGTTACAACCGACTCAAAAGAAAAGAAAAAAGACGACCTGGACAAAACTATGGCATCCGGGTTATCAATCCCAGGAATACCGGACTCCAACTCAGAAGAACTGGAATCTGATTCCGACTCCACAGACTCCGTGGAATCAAATTCCGGCTCACTACCTGATTCAAAACTATTAGACAGAAAACCCTCCTTTAGCTGCCAAATGAGAGAGGGTGCGTTAGATGCATCCAGAATACCACCGGAAGGGTCCACACCTAATTAGTCTCCGATCATGGAAACAGTAAGGTCATCCCCCAAGCTCTCTAGATCAATCGGAGGATCTGAAAAGAGACATGCCAGTGTTGCTCCTACCTCAAGTTCACTGTTGTTGGACTCACCCTCTATGCTCTATTTAGCCTCAGCAATTAATTCAATATGTTCCTCTATGGTTTCACCCTCTTGCAGCTGTAAGTCGAAGAAAATCTCAAAGCTGAGTAGATGCCGCTTCTCGGAGTTCAACCATGGCTCAGGAAAGCCACAAAATGGGAAGTCTTCCCCCTCCCGGACAAAGCGGCCGTTCAGAGTTCCCTGAATTGGCCTATGCACAAGCTCATAGTGCTTTCCAGTTTCCTTAGCCCTGGCTCTTCCAACCATTTCTTTCCCTTTTCAAACCCCAGTCCTCTTTGGTGGGCGTATAACCCAAGCCAAAGGCATGAGGGTTATGTGGCACTTCGACCAGTGCAGTAATGCCCTTTCAGCCATTTTTTCCAAATCCCATCCCGGGTATATGATGTAGCTTGTTCATGAGGTACATAGATTGTGCACTGATGTACAAGCCCTCATCAACAACTAAGCTATTTTGCACCACCCGGGCCTCAGCCAAGGTATAACCAGACAAGAAAACATCCTCATCGCCATGTACAATCTCTAATATGGGCGTAGTAACCTCTGGCGGAGGATGTATATACGAATTTTCGAACACAATGGTTACCCCATTTCCAAAAGGGTACTTCAGCATTTGATGCAAGGTGGAAGAAACAGCTTTTACTTGGTGCAGCCAGGGTCGCCCAAGTAGCAAGTTGAAAATAGCTAGAACATCCAGGACGTGAAACTCGATATCCTGTTGGGTCGGGCCAACTTGTACTCTAACTTGCACTGTTCCCATCAGTTCTTGCTCGTGTTGTCGTATGCTCGGATCATTTGGGCCGTAGGTACAAAGTCTGTTGGCTTCAAACCAATAGCATAGGCTATGCGAGATGGACAAACATTGATTGCAGACCCAGTGTCAACCAATACAACCGGCACCCACTTCTCACTACACTCAACTGAGATGTATAACGGTTTGTTATGTGCAGAGCCTTCAGGTGGTAATTCCTTATCTGAGAAGGTCAAAGTAGGCAAAGCACCTCCCGGGAAGACAAGTCCTACTAGTTGCTCTAGAGTTGCGTCAATAGACAGTTTGGCCTTATCCATTGCTGATAATACAGCTTACTGTAGACCGCCCGAACTTCCTCCACGCGCCGCCCTTTTCGGAGACGGCGCGAATTAGGTTCTAGCTACTACAGTTTAGACTCCTGTCACGGTTCTGAATCTAATCTCACAAAGTGCAATGTAAGACTGATAAATCACCAAAGAGTCCAATCCGGCAAATCGTTTTAGAAAATCGATTTTAATCAAGGTGCCTGTTTGGTGCAGCTTAAAAGCTGCTTATTTCAGCTTTCAGCTTAATTTAAGCTATTTTGATGTGTTTGGTTTAGCTTATAGCTTATAGTTTATAGCTTTTTGGAAGTCAGAAATCAGCTTATTCTTTGAGTGGGGCAAGAGATGCTTAATTTATAAGTCAGAAATCAACTTATGTTCATAGTTATAAGGTATAAGCTGTTTAGGCATAAGTTATAAGTACTTTCCCACAGCTCTACCAAACAGGGCCAAGAAATGCCAAACATGGACTGCTTTGCCAGATTACAGAGTCACCACCTAAATGTTTTGTTTTTTGGGGAAATTTAGGAAACCCTGACTCGTGCCTAAGGCCACGTGTCCGTCATCACCAAAGTTGCCTCGGCTCGGGAACTTGGGTACGAGGGGGGAAGGTCATGAAATGAGCACCCCTGCTCGCCCGATCAAAGGATCAGCCTCTACTAAGCATGATATGTTGTTTTATAAACCATGTGTTCTTATTCCGGTTATTAGCTAACTTACTATGTGATGCGCACAACACACAAGTATAGACTAAATCGCAAGAATTGGAACAAAACAATTCATGTTTGTTTTCGAAAATGGTTTGAAAGTGCTACTCTCAAAGCGCGGGTTTTGCCACCCTCAAGTGGGCTTAAAACATACATTTTGATGAATTGTTCCAATTCAAGCAATAAAGCCTTCATCCACAGGCATTCATGCAGTTAATCATTTAAGCGAATAGCCCCATAGCAAGCATGCTATCATGGCAACACTCACGCTCATGCAAGTATGCTAAAGCGTAAACACTTATAGTATACTCCAAGCCAAAACAAAAGCTAGTTAGTAATCATGCATGATCCTAGCTATGCAAAATGCCTAATGCAACACTTGCAAAAATGCAACTAAGTAGGCTCGACTATCTAAGATGACATATGAAATGCAACAATTGATACATGTATTCAAATAGGTATTGAAATACGATGCAGTTTGTATGATGCGCTGAGCCCGGTGCATGCAAGACAAATGAATGAATGCAAACATGCAAGCATAAGGTATGCTAATTGAAATATGCCCTAAACTAACCATCAAAAGCTGATAAGTAAAAGGGAGAAAGAAATGGGGGTTGGAAGACATGCACACACACACGTACCCTTATTACAACATTTGTCCTCTCGACGGAGGGTCCGAATAAAAGCTAAGCTAACACTAAGCTAAGCTAACTAACTAATCTAATTAGACTAATTATTACAAACCAAACGAATAACTAGTAAACTACTTACAAATTATTACAACAACTAACTAATTAACAAATTAATTAATTAAATTACAAATTCATGCTAACTAACAAGTAAGCATTAGAACTTACACTGCCTCAGCTCTGTTCCAAGAGGTTGAAGATGCATGCTCGGTTTCTGCCCCGAAAAGCTCTCCGGTTTGCTCTTTAGAGGCTCTGTTTGCAGGGTGTCTTCCAGAGCTTGCTGCTGAAACTTACCAAAACAATGCTGGGGAGTGCACCAATGGCCTGCCGACCATGAGAAGCTGCTGCCGACCCCCCTGCCGGCCAAGGGTGTGCACTGCCGGCCAATAATGAAGTAGTGCCGGCCATCTGTGAAGCACTGCCGGTCACTGGTGTGCTGTGACACCAAACTGCAACATAGCACAAAACAGGGAAAATGGAGGGTCTCCCAAGGACATGTATGTACTATGCCACTCCATATCATCTCAAAACATCAAGGGAGAGGCATCATTGGATCCAAGACCATCAATCAAGCATACAATGCTTGATGGCCAAAGATCCAATTTGTACAAATTCAATGAATGCAATGCAAACAAGACTCTAAATCCACTACCTCATCATGGATGATCAAAGGCAATGGAGACAAAGGGGATTGGCTCACTTTCATCACTTTGAGTATGAAGTGGACCAATCCACTTTGTGTTCAACATAACGTCCGGTTGAACATGATGCAATGCAAACAACATGCTTATCTTGGCATGAAATGCAAGACTCTAACATGCAAACAACACATGCACAACATGTTAAGAGAATTAAGCATTGAAACTAGTGAAGGACACAACACTAGAACCATGCAACACAATGCTCAAAGGGCTAAACCAGCCCTAAACAGACCTCAAACATGCCAAAATAGTGGCCACGATGTACTAAGATGATAGCATGAAAGACAAGAAATGCATGCTCATGCATTGACCCATAAACAAGGCACTAGGCACAACTCTCAAACACAATGAAGGAGTGATATATGTAAGAGTGTGACTACACTATATGCACTGAAATAACATGCCAAATGATGCCAAAACATGCAAATACCTCAAGCTTAGCATGGTAAAGACTTCGAAACTCAAAACTAGTCAAAGTCATTTGCACTATAGCTATACAAAGCAAGCCTCATATGACCTAAACCACTCAAAATAGAGTTGAAGCATGCTAAAACATGAGTAAAAGCATGCTAGAGCATAGCCAAAATGAGCTAGAATAATAGGCTAAAGTGGCAAGCATGCGAAGCTAGTGAGCAAGGTTACACTACAAGTGTAAGAAGCATGCAAAGGGTGACTCAACCAACCAAAATTAGAGTTAAAGAATGCCAAAATAACACCAAAAACATGCTGAGATTAAGCCAACACATGCTGGAATGACAAGCTAACTCATTAGACATGCAAGGCTAGTGAGCAAGATTGCACTACAAGTGCAAAGAGCAAGCAACCAATGATCAAACAAGCCAAAAAACAGAGTTATGGTAGGTCTAAAAAGTCACAAAAACATGCTTGAATAAAGCCACAAAGAAGTAGAAACACATGCTCATTTGGTGGGCCATCAACACAAGCATGCAAGACAAGAGGAGAGGGGACCACCCCCTCCCATTTGGGACCTCAAAACCACCTTTCCACCACTGAAATTCCTCTGGAATTTAGTGGTTAAAGGGCCAAAAAGAGATGGTTTCAAAAGCTTAGGAAGTTGGCTCAAAAGGCTTTACAAGCTAAAGAGCAAAGGGAGAGACAACCCCCTAACACAAAAGGGGCTTAAACTACCATTTTAGGACTGAAAAATAGAGTTTTTTTCAGTTCAAAACCACCCCAAAAATAGCCCCAAAGTAGTTGAAAAAGATGGCAAAGCAAGCATACAAAATAAGCTAAAAATGAGAGAGTTCTTACCCTTAAAGCACAACACAACTTTAGGCCACAAAACCAAGCAAAATGATCTTAAGGAGCTCCAAGAAAGCCTTCTAGCAACCTCAGCCCAAGGATCAACAACTTTGATTAAGGGTTCATAGGTTGAAGATGGTTGTATGCAAGCTTCTAGCACAAAGCTCTTAGGGAGAGAGGAATCTAGAGAGAAGATTGAAGAGAGAGAGGCTCCCAAAGCTCTTCCTAAAATGTTCTCCAATGTTCTCCCCCTTCAATATGAGATATATGGCTTCAATATATAGCAAAATACAAGCTTTAGGCAAAAATATCTCAAGAGAGATAGTTGTACCAGCTGGACAACAAATATCTGCCAAAAACTGCTTTCCGCCATCAATGGCCCGCACATGACCATTGTTGGCCGGCACTTGATCATCCATGGCCGGCATGGGTCACTTTTGGACGGCATGGGGCTGGCATTGGCCATTCATGTCCGGCACATGGCCCAAAAATCCCATTTATGGCCCACATCCTCCACCTCTGGTTGGACAGAAAAATTTACTTTTTGGGCCCGACTTCAACCGGACATATCTTCTTCATCTAGACTCATTTTCAAGTCCTTATTGAGCGTAAATTCAAGCCCTGGAAGTCTTCTTTCCAATGGAGGAAGCCTCACTTCAAAATTCCAAGTGTGAAAAAAGTTATGCTCCTTTGAGTGAAGACTGCTCAGTTCCGATCTTACCCGGATTCATGCCGAACTTCTCCTCTAACTTGGTTTCTTCTCTCCTCTCCCATTTACTTCAACTCCAAACCCCTAAACAAGGTGTTTTGAGAGATTTTTCAAAGAGTTCACCTCTCTTCCATTCATTTCCACTTTGTCCTTGCTCGGTTTACCGAAAAGCGCAACGTTTAACGAAATGCAAGCCTCGGAACATCGTAGGAACTTTTTCAAAGATATTTTGAAAGAGAGGGTTTTAAGGTCTCAAAATCTTTTGATCAAGATCATTTTGGTCCAAAAAGGGGTATAAAGTTGGGATTTGACGCTCTCTTTGCCAAAGAAATTGAACCTTTGCCCTGCACATCTTTCACCACCAAGTAAACCATCAGTAGCGCCCAAGTCTTAAGGACGGTCAAAAATGGGGTGTCTATACTTACCAGTGCACACATGAAGCCACAAGAAACCCCCAAATAGATATGTCTTCTTGAATCTTCTTCAACTGCTTCAGCACAGCCTCTTCTTCTAACTGCTTGTCCTTCTGTTTTTTAGCCTCCTTATCATTTCCGGATGATTCTGGTTGGTCTAAGTGTGGGGGCTTGAAGTACCGCCCGCTTCTAGTCATATGATCCACTTCCTCAGAATACCAAGTGTCGTCTGGTAGGTCTTGGCCCCAATTTTCGTCAGTATGGGTAAGATGCAGATTATCATCTTCCCACCATACTCCTCCGGCAACTGATAGGCAATTGTCCGGTTCTATTCTAATTACTCTTGCATCACAATCATCATCCGCAGGGTGTTTGGCTTTTCCAACTTTTTGACCATTCCCATCCATTTCCTGTTCAAACCGCTTCAGTGCGACTTCTTGCTCTATATCAGCAGTACTAACAATGCTCAATTCCCGAGCCACTTGTTTCAGACCGGCGTCTTCCGGCAGCTTACCCTTTCTATCGGCTATTCCAGCCTTTGCAGCGACTCCCGCTTCCTGCTTTTCTAGCTTCGGTTCAAGTTTCTCATATATATTAGGCTCATCACTGAGCCACCCCAAATTGTCTGTCAACCCGTTCAGATCAAACTAGTTAACCTGTACATTCCCCAGATCTTGTTCATTATAGAACTACAGATTGTCCAAGTCTTCTTCCAATTCTGCTAGATCATCAAGACCTTGGCTTGGGCCATCCTCTCGGACTACACTGACCTCCATTCCTGTTGGCAACACTACCTCTAGTCTGGCCTAATTGGTTGGCACAATGTAGTGGCACGGGTTGTACTCCTCCTCAGATAAGTCCACGGAGCCCTCAGGCACTGAACTGACATTCTCATTCTCCACCAAGGCTACTCTACCTTCATCTACCACGGTCACCACTAAAGGTTTTGGTTGGGATGTGGACGCGTTCATCATGCAAAAATCTATGCTTTTCGGGATGAACAACGCCAGCTTAGGTAGGTGGGAGGGGGTGATGTATATACTGGGGTCGTAAGGGATGGCCAGTGTATGGATGAGGTTTATTTGCCAGGGTGAAGGGGCTTGGTTATGTGGTGGGAGAGGATTTGTAGTGACATTGGATTTTTCAGGAGGTGCTATCACCTTATTGTCAAAGAGATCTTGAATCTCACGACGTAATCTGAAGCACTAATCAGTATCATGACCATGTTGTTGGTGGAAAGCACAGTATTTGGTCGGGTTATGTTTAGGAGGGAGAGGATCGGGCAATGGGCGTTGTTGTAACGGCTTCAGATGTCCTTTTTTGATCAAGACCCTTAGGGCCGCAGATAGAGACATGTAGAGTGGGGTGCAAACTCTCTAGCCTCGGGCCTAATGGCTTGGGGTTTGGGAGGTTAGGTTGGATGTACTGGCAAAAGGATTGGCGGTCTTGAGTGCGGTGGTGACTATGCTCACATCTGAAGGCCTTGCAGCTGCATTACTGCTAGTAATCACATTAGAACTACATGTAAAAGCCCTCTTAGGCTACTTTTTCTCATGGTCTATCAGACCCTGCTTCATTGAGTCTTCTATTTGCACCCCTATTTCATGGATGTCAGCAAATGTAGATAAAGGTAAGACTATCATCTTCTGTAATAGTCTTGGTTGCAAATTATGGACCACCATTCTGATCTGGTCCTTTTCAGCCAGTCAGATGGTCATCATAGAGGCCTTGGCCCTCCACCGGGTCATAAAATTCGAGAAGCCCTCCTTCGGCTCCTGGCGAGTTGCTTCGAGATCACGAGTAGTGACCTCAATCTGAGTATTATAGGAGTACTGTGATATGAAGGCCTCAGCCATTTCCTCCCAGTTTCTCTTCACAGAGTCTTCAAGTTTGGCATACCAGATGGCCGCTATACTCGATAGGGTCCGGCCAAAGAGTGACAGCTTCTGTAGTCTAGATAGGCCCATTGGCCGTAGAATGTCTGAGAATAGCCGGAGATGGACCATGGGATCCCCAGAGCCATAAAAGCAGTCTACGTGCGGCATCTTAAATCTATCTGGCAATGTCATTGCTGAATCAGTATAGCCATCCTCAATGTTAGGGATTGAATTGACGCCCTGTGCCCGTTTAAAGAGCTTTTCCAGCTTGCTCACTTTCAGTGCATTAGGATCGACCTTGAATTCAAAAGGCGCCTCTATCGGGTAAACTGGTGCCTTGGAGGTCTGGAGTGGGATGAGGTCCGCTTGAATGCCCACATTTTCCTGGTCATTGATTGTGACCCCGGGTGCCGGGATTCCCATTGGGTGTGCCTATGATGCTGAGGCTACTGCAGGTTGCGACTACTGTTGTTGAAGCCTTTCTATTACCTCTGCTTAGCGGGCTACAACCTCGGCTTGGCGGGCTGTGGTCTCAGCCTGTCGGGTAGCATCTAGCTACATGTTCTCAATAGTTTGCTGGAGTTGACGAAGCATGTCTTCCATGTTGACTAGAGGACTTTGAACTGCCGGAACTAGCGAATACTCTCTGTCTGGAATAAAAGTAGATGATTGGGCCTGACTGGGCACAGGCGAGGTAAACGGTGACTGCTGAATTGGCGAATTCTGCCAAATCCTCCTTCGTCTAGTAACCGGTGGAAGTGAAACAAACACTGGCTGTCCCCTGACAAGATCCCCAGATCTACAAATCCTTCTAACTCGGGTCCAGAGTGCTTAGAGGGTGACAGAATCGTCTGAAGCAATGGTGAAAGACTACCTTGCAAAAAGAAAATAAAGCAAAAAGAAACAAAAATAAAAACCGCACAACACCTCGACTCAGACAGAAACAACACACAGTTGCAATCATAAGCTGGAGAACTGTACTCAAACACTAATTTCTGCCCTAAATTTTTGCCCCAAAACTGATACCCAAACTTTCAACTGATACATACATTCATGCAGAGTTTCACTCTAAAAGCACGTACCAAGCAAGTAAGAGCCAAAACACCCCTATGATGGGGTAAGGTTATGTAGACGTCCCCGAACGCCCCGAGAGGGTTAAGTCCCGTTCCGTTCATATTGGGTTCACTACAGTTCGGACTCAAATTGTCACGGTTCTTAATCTGAACCAAAGAGTCCAACTCTGGCAAATCGTTTTGAAGAAAAAATAGATTTTTGAAAAGTAGTGCCAAACATGGACTGCTTTGCCAGATTACAGAGTCGCCACCTAAATATTTTTTAATGGGGGAATTTAGGAAACCCTGACTCGGTGCCGAAGGCCACGTGTCCGTCATCACCAAATGTCTTGGCTCGGGAGCTTGGGTACGATCGGGGAAGGTCAGCTATGAGCACCCCCTTTCGCCCGGTCCGAAGACCGGCCTCTACTAACCGTGATATCCAATTTTGAAAACATTACATGCTCTTATACCAGTTATTAGCCTAGATTTACTACGTTATGCGCACAGCAAACAAGTATAGACTAGGTTGCCTAATTCGGAAATAATCATTGCATATCCGTTTTGTTTGAAAACGCTTTGGAATTTGCTACTCGCAAGTAGGCTAAAATGCAGATTTCAATGAGTTTTCCAACTCAAGCAACCCAACCTCCACCCACAGGCATTCAAACAGTTTATCTCACATAAGCACTTAGCCGCATGGTAAGCATACTGTCATGGCAACATTCACACGCATGTGGTATGCTAAAGCGTAAAATACTTACATCGTACTCCGTGCCAAAACAAGAAACTAGTTAGCAGACATGCATGTCCCTAGGTCGTGTTAAGTGGCTAATGCAACACAGGCAAGGATGCAATTTAGAGTAGGCTCGGCTATCCTAAACATGGCATGTGAAATGCACGAGTAACACGTATTCAAGTTAGATTTGAAATACAATGCAGTTTGTATGATGTACCGAGCCCGATGCATGTCAACTAATGCATGGATGCACGCATGCATTGCATAAGGTATGCTAATTTTAAATATGCCCTAATCTACCATCATAAGCAGGTAAATAAAAGGGAAGAAAGAAATGGGGGTTGGAAGACATACACACACTCACCCACACTTATTACAAATATGCCCTCACACAGAGGGACCGAAAGAATAATACAGTCCAAAGAATGAATGAATAAATTATTACAAAACTCTAATTACTAAAATTAAATCAAGTAAATAAAAGAAAGGAGGCCTCAGCCCTGCCTCGGGATGCGCGAATGATGCATGCTCGTTGCGACTTGCCCAGGAAAGCCTACACCGTGCCACTGCTGCCTCTGTTTCACTGTTCTGCCTCCCTGGAAAATTGCCAGAGTCCCAGAACACCTTCCAAATTCACTACAGTGCACCACCGGCTAGAGGAAATAACCACCGGCTGCTTGAGGTGGCCACCGGCTGCTGGGGAGCTTATCGGCACAAAAAGATTGCCGGTCGGCACTAAAGAGTGCCGGTCGGCACTAAATTCCTGCAGGAGACAGTTTTGACAGCAAACAGCAAACCAGCAGTGCATAGCATAGAATTTCTAGGCAAATGTATGCATGGACACACTCCCTATCATGCAATGGACTCAAGGGAGCATGGCCCTCGACCCCCGGGCCATCAATCACGCATTTCAATGCATGATGGCCCGAAAGCCAAGTTAGCAACTTTGATATCAAATGAAATGCATACAAACAAACAAGAGGCCCAACCTCTATCATGGTGATTCAGGAGGCAAGACATGCATGCCAAATGCAACCTAAACATGTGAACTAAACATGCAACATGAACATAGAGGCAAGTATACAAACATGCAATATGTATTAGGCACACAACCTAAACTAACAAGTATGGTATGCAACAAAACATACAATGGTGGTCTTAAACTAACACGGGTAACTCGCAAGCATGCCAAAATCAGCGGCCATGAGATGAAAATGAGATGCCTCGAGGAGATGGCGTACGCAATGCAATGGGACTAAAATGGCATATGCAATGCAATAGGGACTTATACTAACATGAGTGGACCTCAGCCACACTCACATAAGAGGCCGTGAGATGAAAATGAAGTGCCTCGAAATGCGTGCACACGGGCACGCAAACCGAGGCAATGGCATAAAGGCATGAAATGGCATGGCAAATGATATGCAAACATGCTAATGGAATTTCAGTAGCTAAATGAGGGGCGAAACAGCCCCGAATCATGGCCAAAGTACACCCGATGCACGGAATAGTCCCGAAACATGAATTTTAGCACCCGAAATGGCCTATAGCTATGCCAAATATGCAAGATATGAACATGAAGTATGAAGACAGCAACTAGACAGTCCCAAAACAAGCATGTTCATAGTACAAAGCATGGCAAGACAGCAAGCACAAGTGGGACTAACATGGCATGCAAAAAATGGCTCCTCAAGGGAGGCAATGAGGCAAGTGATAGATACAATGCTCAAACAGAAAAATGTCCTTCTACAACACTGAATAGGGACCAAAAATATGAACATTTACAGTAGATAAAAGTCCCAAAACAGTATGCACACATACTCAAAATGCAATGCAAGATTAAGGCCCACAAAGGGGTATAACATGAAGTACCAAAAGGATGCACCAAACAGCCAAACACCCTTCATGAGACATGTAGAGGGGGTCAAACTAAGACCCTTTTCAGGCCTGTCGAAGACCCAAAAACAGAAGCATGGTAGGCTAACAAAGCATGCAAAAATGGGGGCCAAAGAGGGGGTATAATGGTAAGTACTACATGGAGACCCCAACAGTGTTGAGCCCTTCTTCAATGTTGAAGAAGGGCTCAAAACAAGCAACTTTTTAGTTTACATCGAAGCTCAAAAATACATGCAACTATGGCTTAGATATGAACCAAGAAAATGCTAGTTTGAGGGAAATAGACACTTACCCTTGAAGACCAATGAACCAGCAGGTTTTGATCCAAAAAAATGAACTCCTAGCCTCTGCAAATGACCTCCAATGTGCTGGAAATGGAGTGGTGGTGGTGGTGCTAGGTGGTGGTGAGGAAATAGCCCAAGATCAAGGGTGTTTGGAGGTGGAATAGAGAGATATATTGAGAGATGGAGGGATGTATATGTATATATCAGATATACATATATTTCTCTGGTTTTTTGTTCCAAAGTCTCCAACCTTAGACAAAGGAGAAGGAATGGTGCTTATATAGGCAAAGAAGACTTAATGGCTAAGCAAAAGAGGGAGGTTCAAGAGGTGCAAGAGGGTCTTGGCTTATCAAAGAAGCTTGGACAGCTGGTAGGCTTCTTGAGGAAGCCAAGACAAGGGGTCAAGGCTTCCTCAAGAAGCCTTGAGCAAAGGGTGCAAAAAAAGGGCCAAAAGGTGGTCAAGGGTGCAAAATAGGCACATGGATGCACGTGGATCTGATTCTGTGCATCCCAGCTGGCACAGCTGGATGCACCATGCCTGCAAGAGTCAAAAGGGTCAAATCGGCCATGAAAAGAGGTCATCGGCACAATAAATGGCCGGTCGGCACAATATATTGCCGACCTGCACTTTATTCTGGCCGGTCGGCTAAATAGAGTGCCGGTGGGTAGCTGGTAATGTCAAAAAGTGCCGGTGGATGGCCAGATTGAAGCCCCGGAAGTTAGCTTTCCAATGGCGCAAACCTTGCATCAAAATTCCTTCTGTGCAAAAAGTTATGCCCTTTTCCGTGAAGCCGCGCAGACTCGATCCAACCGGGATGATGCCCAGCTTCAACCCATCATATCTCCTCCACCCGGACTTGGCTCTAGGAGATTCTTGAACCAAAAATGAAGCCCCGGAAGTCTTATTTCCAATGGTAGTGGCCTCATAGCTAAATTCCAAGTATGCAATTGAATAAGCCTGATTCAGCGAGAGCCGCTCGACTTTCTTCTACCCGGATTCATGGCGAACTTCTTCTCCAACCTATTTTCTCCCCTCCTCTCCTCTTTTCTTCAACTCCAAACCCCTAAACAAAGTGTTTTGAAGGGTTTTCCTCTCTCCTTGTCGAAGAAACTGAACCTTTGCCCTGCACATCTCTCAACACCGAGCAAACCATCAGTAATGCCCAAGTCTTGAGGGCGGTCAAAAATGGGGTGTCTACAGTTGCCCCTCTTTGACAGAACTCGAAAGTCATAACAATGACGGGAGTGAATGTCAAAGCCCAGAGACGACCCATTTTTGACAAGGTTGAAGACTTGGACAAACAAACAAAATATGGATAGATAAATGGTTGTGCCCGTAGGCTGCCTACGTATCCTTTTGCAAGGAATCAAACCAGCGTAGTTCAGGGGCAGGATGCAAAGTGATGCACAATGTAAGTGCATAACTTATGATCATGTAAAGGATGCTGTAACGAAGCACACATGCAACAGTTTTAAGCTAGCATACACCAGACTACACTACAATGCAGAAAGGATGTAAGAGGATTATGCGATTCTCACGAACATGTGCGTTAGATACACAAAAGTGAACGAAGTGTGATAGATACACTAAGTGAACAAACATGTGTGATGGATACACCAAAGTGAAAAGAGTATGATGGATACACTATATGAATAAAGTGTGGTTGATACACTAAGTGAAGCAAAGTGTGACAGATACACAAAGCAAAACGAGTGTGATGGATACACTAAGCAAATATGTGGTAGATACACTAAGCGAATGTGTGTGGTGGATATACAAAGGGAGCATGTGATAGATACAAAAAGTGAATGTGTGTGGTAGATACACAAAGGGAGCATGTGATAGATACAAAAAGTGAACGTGTGTGGTAGATACACAAAGCGAAAGTGTGTGATTGATACACAAAGCGAGCGTGTGATTGATACACAAAGCGAAAGTGTGTGATAGATACACAAAGTGAGCGTGTGATTGATACACCAAAAGCGAACACAGAGTGTGATAGATGCACTTAGTGAACAGAGTGTGATTGATACACTAAAAGTGAACACAAAGTGTGATAGATGCACTTAGTGAACAAGTATGATGGATATACTAAATGTGAACACGAAGTGTGATAGATGCACTCAGTGAACAAGTATGATGGATATACTGAATGTGAACACGAAGTGTGATAGATGCACTTAGTGAACAGGAGTATGATTGATATACTAAAGGTGAACACGAAGTGTGATAGATGCACTTAGTGAACAAGTATGATGGATATACTAGAGGTGAACACGAAGTGTGATAGATGCACTTAGTGAACAAGTATGATTGATATACTAAATGTGAACACGAAGTGTGATAAATGCACTTAGTGAACAAGTATGATTGATATACTAAATGTGAACACGAAGTATGATAGATGCACTTAGTGAACAAGTATGATGGATATACTAGAGGTGAACACGAAGTGTGATAGATGCACTTAGTGAACAGGAGTATGATTGATATACTAAAAGTGAACACAAAGTGTGATAGATGCACTTAGTGAACAAGTATGATTGATATACTAAAGGTGAACACGAAGTGTGATAGATGCACTTAGTGAACAAGTATGATTGATATACTAAGGGTGAACACGAAGTGTGATGGATGCACTTAGTGAACAGGAGTATGATTGATATACTAAAAGTGAATACAAAGTGTGATAGATGCACTTAGTGAACAAGTATGATTGATATACTAAATGTGAACACGAAGTGTGATAGATGCACTTAGTGAACAAGTATGATGGATATACTAAGGGTGAACACGAAGTGTGATGGATGCACTTAGTGAACAGGAGTATGATTGATATACTAAAAGTGAATACAAAGTGTGATAGATGCACTTAGTGAACAAGTATGATTGATATACTAAATGTGAACACGAAGTGTGATAGATGCACTTAGTGAACAAGTATGATGGATATACTAAAGTAATTGAAGTGAACCTGTGTGTGATAGATACATAGAATGAAAGTGTGATTGATACACTAAGTGAAAGAAAGTGTGATTGATACACGGAATGTAGTGAAGTGTGTGGTTGATACACTAAATGAAATGGAGTGTGTGATTGATACACTGAACGCAATGAAGTGTGTGATTGATACACTTGCAATAAAGTGTGTGATTGATACACTGAACGCAATAAAGTGTGTGATTGATACACTAAAATGAGAATGGGTGTGATAGATACCTAAAATGAGAATGTGTGTGATTGATACACAAAATGAGAGAAGTGTGATTGATACTCTGAGTGAACATGTGATAGATACATGAGGCAAACGAAAGTAAATGAGGTGTGATGGATACACTAAAGTAAACACGTGATATGAAGAGAAGAATGGTGTGATAGATACACAAAGTGAATGAAGTGTGATTGATACACCAAGTAAAGAGAGTGTGATTGATACACTAAATGAGAATGAAGTGAGAAAAGTGTGATTGATACACTATAGCAAATAAAGCGTGTTAGATACACTGAGTGAAGCAAATGAATGTGTGTGATAGATACACAAAGTGAATGAAGTGTGATTGATACACTAAGGCAAATAAGAGTGTAATTGATACACTAAGTGAGTGAAGTGTGATTGATACACTAAGGCAAATAAGAGTGTGATTGATACACTAAGTGAGTGAAGTGTGATTGATACACTGAGGCAAATAAGAGTGTGATTGATACACTAAGTGAATGATCTTGAGCTTGAGGTAGAGGCATACTCATACTTCAGAGTATTGACAAGGCCTGACGAGGTGCATACGGAATGCAATCTTGGAGCTTACTGAAGTTGGAACAAACTCAGATGCCCGACATTTTCTTCTTTTGCTTTTGCTTTGCAGTCCGGAACCATATAGCTTCAAATAGGTCCTGGTTTTACTGTTCACACTTATCGGGGGTGGGCCCTGCAGTTTTATGAAAGAACGAATCTGTTTTGCACAAATGTGGAGAATGGCACGGCACTCTGAGCACAAGATGATTTGATTTTGTTTGAAATTAAGAAATGAGTTCTTAACCGGGTATTGAGCCTACGACTGAACACAGCGAAAAAGACTCAACAAAAGAAAACAAAGGTAAACAACCTAAACACATCTATTGACACTCGAAACGATTCAAAACAAGAATCGAGGCAGACAAAACAAAACACAAGACTCAAATGTGCACAGGGAGCCTGTTTCACCGGGTATTATTTCCCACCCTTTCTCATTTGTGATTCTCACATTACTCGGCCCTCAAGCTCTGTTTTTCTGAAAAGCCCTTTTCTCACTTTTCCTCTCAACGCACATCTCTCTATTCTTTAATCTCTCATTTTTTATCCCTCCCCAGAGTGGTTGGTAGATAGACAAGAAGTTGCGGGCTCTTGCCCCTAGCATTCTGCTAGATTCTTTTTCTTCCGCACACAGCAGTGAACTTTCCCACAGAGAGGTTGTGCCACAACTGGGTGTGTAGCAAATCTGCAGCTAACATCGGTTGATGATGCCCTGCTGGGGAGTTTGGACGTGGTTAGATCTGTCCAGATGTGGAAGTGGAACATCTCGCCCCATTCCAATTTATGCTTCGCACATGGCTTGATACCTCGCTGCTTGGAGGACGAGAGAGCTTTCAGCCCTTTGTTGTTGACTTCAGTTGTGCCCTCTTCTGGCAGGTGGAGTGCCCTTCTTGGCAAGTATGTTGATGATGGGGAAAAGACAGAACACCTGACTCAACTGTGCCCCTAGTTCATCATTTTGACCATTTTTTAGTTTTAAAACAATTTTGACCAACATGAAAGTTAGATTAACATGCTTATTCAACTTTTTGATTTAAAATCATGCAAGTCAGGCTATGAGCACTGAAAATTTTCCTTTTTGGGTCCAAGAAAATGGTCCAGTTTTTGGAAAAGATGGAATAATTTTCGAGAGAATTAGTCAACCTCAGTAAAAATTCTCAAAAACTATTTTTGCAAACAGCCAATGCTCAACAAGCACGGAACCTACTCTTGAGATGCGCAACCTCGGATCCATTAGCAATGGAAAATTGCCCCTTGTCTGAAGGACACTGCATGGCAACGGAAAGTTGCCCCTTGTTTGAAGTGACACCGCGACGTTTTGAATGGCAACGGAAAGTTGCCCCTTGTTTGGACAGCATCGCAGCGTATTGAAATCAATCCTTCAGAGTGACGATCACAACCGAACTCTCGGATACAGAGAAGGCAAAGATGATCAAAACCATTTCATGGACACAATTGAATTTGAAGTGTTTTAGGGCTGGACTTCAGAGTGAAGTTGCCTACGTATCCCAAACATGGGAATCAAGCCTTACGTAGTTCGGGGTTAAGGTACACTCGAGTATTTAACCTCTCCTTTTTATGCTCTAACTTTTGCCAAGGCGCCCGATGCAGGTTTTCGACCTTGCGAGCTTTGTTCTTCTTTCTTTTCTTTCTTTTTCATTTTTTCTCTTTTTTTTTCTTTTAGGCTCTAACTTTTGCCAAGGCGCCCGATGCGGGTTTTCGACCTTGCGAGCTTCTTTTTCTTTTCTTTTCTTTTTCTTCTTCCTTTGTTCTTCTCTTTTTTTTCTGTATTTTTTTTCTTTCCTTTTGTATGTATTTTTTTGGCTTGCTCTAACTTTTGCCTGGGTCACCCTTCCGGGTTTTCGGCCCAGCGAGCCTCTCAAAGGGTAAAAGTGTAGCAAGTCCATGCCAAATGGTTTTAGGGTTTTGATGCCATCCGTATCCCGGAGAGTGGCTGTTGATTCGCAAGAGAACCACTACAACAAAAAGTAGCATTGGCGACTAAACATTTGAATTTCGTCGCTGAAAGGTGCAGAAATGGCGACTAAATTCATTTTAGTCGCCAAAATGAAGACTTTTGGCGACTAAAACAATTTGGTCACCAAATGTATATGTATTAGCGACTAAAAATCATTTTGGTCGCCTATTATATGGTTTTCAGCGACTAACAGAATTTTCGTCGCCAAAAGTCATGGTTTTTGCCAACTAAACCAATTTAGTAGCCAAAGGTGCTGCTTTTGGCGACTAAAAAGCAGATTAGTCGCTGATTGTAGGTTTTTGGCGACTAAAACCAGATTAGTCGCTGAAACCCAAGCTTTTTGGCTACAAAAAAAAAGTTAGTAGCTAAAAACTGAGTATTGGCGACTAAAATTCTATTTAGTAGCCAAAAGTGGACGTTTTTGGCGACTAAAATTAGGTTTCGTCGCCAAAAGTGGTGATTTTTATTAGAACTTGTTTTTTAGCGACAAATAAATAATTAGTAGCCGAAAATAATACAATTAGCGACTAAATAATGGTTTTAGTCGCCAAAAGTCGCCTACATTTTTTTTTTAGTAAATAATTTATTTTTAACATAAATTATATTGAATGAAAAAAATTATATTTATAAATATTATTTGTATTAATTGCGGTTAATATCCTATATAAATAATATATATTGTATACATGTTATGAGATGATGTGCTGGCATAGTGGAGGGAGTGATGTGCATAGGGTTTGGCATGTGGGTGGAGGGGACGTTGCAAGTTCGAAACTCGCTGGGAGCAACACAGGTTCAAATTTTTTTTTTTTAATATACTTTTGGCGACGAAAGTCATTGGTCGCCAAAGGTGAAAATAATAAAATAAAATTAACTATTGGCGACAAACGGTTTAGTCGGCAAAGGTAAGATAGCCAAAAATGAAATTGACAATTGGCGACAAAATATTTAGTCGCTGAAGACCTGTCTATTGGCGACTAATAGATTTTTCGTCGCCAAATCCATGCGCGACCACGAATTGCCGACAAAACCGGCGACTAAAATATTTAGTCGCCAAAAGTTAAAATTCGACATTTGGCGACTAAAAACGGACTTTTGGCGACTAAAAATTTAGTCGCCAAAAGTGTATTTTTTTGTAGTGAACTCATCTTCGGCTCTTCGGGCACATCTGACATCTTTGCCCCTAGTTTGAGGGGGGGGCTTCTGATCTAGCTTTCCAAGCCTCTCTTGACGACATCTGATCTTCTTGATCTGACTTTGGTGCCTCTTGTTCGAGGGCTGCTTCAAATCTGGCCACACAGGCCTCACATCATGATTGTCCTTTGAACGTTCTGAATCCAAGTTCAAGATTTGAAAGCAAAGGGGTTGAGTCTCAAGGCCGAGAGCGATCCTAAGCTGCACAATCTCAAGAGCAATTCCACACATGTCTTGCAGGACCGCGCAAAACATTTTTTTTGAAAGCTTTTAAGAAAGCGACAAATCGCTCGCGCTGAAGACAGTGTAGAACCAATCTGGATCAAAGCTAGGGTCCTTCTCAGTACTCACATTAACAAGCATGATTTCAATCATTAAGGGCTTAGCACACCTCTCTTTCTCTCAGTTTGATCAAATTTTGCAAATCCCGAGGAATTTCTTCCTCTTTGTTTTCAACACAGTGTTCAAAAAGGTTTTAAAAAACTTAGGTCAATGCAATAATTTCAAGGCATAGCAAAGACAGAGTTCTTATCAAATACTGTCACCTCATTTAGAATTTCTGGCACAACGAGCACATGGCAGATACAAACACAAGAGTGTGAAAATCACTGCTGTTCCATTCAAATCTTCTGGTGTAACTGGCTCCAAGGCAGAAACAGACTCAAAAGAAAATGAAAAGACAAACACAAAACAAAATGGTGATGTCCGAGGGAACACCCCGGAATCACCTGACTCCTACATAATAAGACTGACTCGATACAACAAGATAGACCTTAACCAAAAAGACTGACTCAAAACAAAGAGACAGACTCTAAACAAAACAATAGAACTGGCTCAATACCCAAGCCAGAAAGTACAAAAAACTAGTATTTGCATACTGCTCAAAACAGTGTGTGCCATTCCCACGTCTGGAGTAAACTGAATACCGCCAGCATGTGGTTCATCCTCCGATCACATATTCATACTATCCCCCAAGTTCATTGATCCAGTGGCGATAGACTCTGCTGAGATGGTGTGGCAATGACCTTGTTGTCAAACAAGTCCTGTACATCATGGCGCAAACGAAAGCAGCTATCGGTCTCATGACCGGTTTGTTGATGGTACGCACAGTACTTAGTCTGGTCATGCTTTGGAGGGAGAGGATCAGGTAAAGGCCGTTGTTCCAATGGTTTCAGATGTCCTTTCCGGATTAAGACCTCTAGAGCCTTTGACAAAGGCATATAAAGTGGGGTGAAAACCCTCTTGACTCGAGGTGGATATTTGGTTTTCTGTGAGCTACTTCCGGACGCACCGGTGAATGGGGTAGCTGTTTTTGATGTAGTGGTGGTGACCATGCCCACGTCTGAAGTCCTAGCAGTTGCATCACCGCTGGTGGTCGCATTCGAATTGCGGGTAAATGCCCTCCTGGGCTGCTCCTTTTCCTGGTCAATAAGGCCTTGCTTTATAGCGTCCTCGATTTGTACCCCAATCTCATGGAGGTCTGCAAAGGTGGATAGGGGGAGGACAATCATCTTCTGCATCAGCCTGGGTTGGAGATTGCGCACAATCATCCGTATCTGGTCCTTGTCGACCGGCCTGGTGGTCATCGAAGAAGCTTTGGCCCTCCAACGGGTTACAAAGTCAGAGAAGCCCTCTTTCGGCTCTTGCCTGGTTGTCTCAAGATCACGGGTTGTGATCTCGATCTGGGTATTGTATGAATATTGTGCGACGAAGGCCTCGGACATCTCCTCCCAGCTTCGTTTCACTGAGTCCTCTAATTTGGCGTACCAGATGGCCGCGATACCCGACAGGGTCCTGCTAAAAAGGGAGAGCTTCTGTAATCTTGTCAAGCCCATCGGGCGCAGAACATCTGAAAACAAACTCAAGTGGACCATGGGATCTCCCGACCCGTCAAAACGGTCGATGTGAGGCATCTTGAAACGATCTGGCAATGTCACAGCTGTGTCGTGTATCCATCTTCAATGTCAGGGATGGACTTGACTCCTGGGATTTCTTAAACATTTTTTCCAACTTACTCAGCTTCAGCGCTGTGGGGTCCGCTTCGAACTCAAAGGGAGAGTCCGGTACATTGATAGGCGTGGGTGCCTTGGATAGTTGCGGTAGAATCGGGGGCGGAGCTGGCCCCGTTGGAAGGCCTGTATCCTCTTGGACATTTTGGACATTTGGCGTCTCCTCGGGTATCGGAACCCTTGGTGGGGGAGGAGCCTGATGCGAAGCAGATGCACCGGCTTGCTGCTCTAACCTGGCAATTGTCTCTGCCTGTTGGGCTATGACCACAGCCTGTTGCTTGGTGAATTCAGATTGACGAACAGCATCTTGCTGCATGGCTTTCATACTATCCTGGAGTTGGCGCACCATCTCTTCCAAACTCGACATATTGTCCTGATCTGACTGAGCAACCGGTATATATGTGTCTGTAGTAGGCTTGGAAATCTCAACCCGATCGCTCAAAGATCACTGATCTGGTAGCTGTTGTACTGGTGGTCTGTGCCTGACTGGCCCTCTCTGGCCCTGATTACCCTTGAACTGAGTCTCTGACCTGACAAAGTCTGTCAACACAAATCCAATGTACCTAGGGGATAGTGGAGCCTTCTGAAGCTATGATTCCAGGACTACCTAGCAAAAGAGAAAACAGACAGCATCTCAGCTCAACTTCGCTGGAACGAATATGAGCATAGCGGAACGAATGTGCTCAACACTGATCACTATTCCACAAAATCACTGCCCCAAAACACTGAGTCTGATACCCGCAGATATGACAGATTCTCAAAAATACTGATACTGGTGCCTGCAGGCCGGATACCCAGACTCGCAAACTGGTATATGCATTCCCTGTAGAGATACACTCTAAAAGCACATAGCATGTAAAAAAGAGCCAATACACCCCTATGTTGGGGTAGGGTTTCCCTGTCCTATTTTGTCAGGAGCTAGGGTTTCACTACGCACGCAGCGGTTTCAAACAACCTAACATCGGGTAAGCAACCTGTCCTAGTTTGGAATGGTCACTATGGATTCCGAATATGCACTAGGTCGAATGGTCGAAAAGGGTGCCCCGGTAAAACCGGGGTTTGTGTTCCCATACTGGCAGAGCCCGCAACCGGTCAGCCTTATGGTCATGCCTTGACAAGACAAGCCTCCAGCAAACCGCTCAGGAATAGCAGATGGCCAACACGGTGTCCTAGGCGCACCAATGCACATGCAATGCAAAGAAACACATAAGTGTAATCAAAATAGGATATCACGAGTTCGAGTCAAGCTCTCTAAAATCCCCAGCAGAGTCGCCAGAAACTGTAGACGTCCCCGAACGCCCCGAGAGGGTTAAGTCTCGTTCCGTTCATATTGGGTTCACTACAGTTCGGACTCAAATTGTCACAGTTCTTAATCTGAACCAAAGAGTCCAACTCTGGCAAATCGTTTTGAAGAAAAAACAGATTTTTGAAAAGTAGTGCCAAACATGGACTGCTTTGCCAGATTACAGAGTCGCCACCTAAATATTTTTTAATGGGGGAATTTAGGAAACCCTGACTCGGTGCCGAAGGCCACGTATCCGTCATCACCAAATGCCTTGGCTCGAGAGCTTGGGTATGATCGGGGAAGGTCAGCTATGAGCACCCCCTTTCGCCCGGTCCGAAGACCGGCCTCTACTAACCGTGATATCCGATTTTGAAAACATTACATGCTCTTATCCGGTTATTAGCCTAGATTACTATGTTATGCGCACAGCAAACAAGTATAGACTAGATTGCCTAATTTGGAAATAATCATTGCATATCCGTTTTGTTTGAAAACGCTTTGGAATTTGCTACTCGCAAGTAGGCTAAAACGGATTTCAATGAGTTTTCCAACTCAAGCAATCCAACCTCCACCCACAGGCATTCAAACAGTTTATCTCACATAAGCACTTAGCCGCATGGTAAGCATACTGTCATGGCAACATTCACACGCATGCGGTATGCTAAAGCGTAAAATACTTACATCGTACTCCGTGCCAAAACAAGAAACTAGTTAGCAACATGCATGTCCCTAGGTCATGTTAAGTGGCTAATGCAACACAGGCAAGATGCAATTAGAGTAGGCTCGGCTATCCTAAACATGGCATGTGAAATGCACAAGTAACACGTATTCAAGTTGGATTTGAAATACAATGCAGTTTGTATGATGTACCGAGCCCGATGCATGTCAACAAATGCATGGATGCACGCATGCATTGCATAAGGTATGCTAATTTAAATATGCCCTAATCTACCATCATAAGCAGGTAAATAAAAGGGAAGAAAGAAATGGGGGTTGGAAGACATACACACACTCACACACACTTATTACAAATATGCCCTCACTCGGAGGGACCGAAAGAATAATACAGTCCAAAGAATAAATGAATAAATTATTACAAAACTCTAATTACTAAAATTAAATCAAGTAAATAAAAGAAAGGAGGCCTCAGCCCTGCCTCGGGATGCGCGAATGATGCATGCTCGATCCAACTTGCCCGGAAAGCCCACACCGTGCCACTGCTGCCTCTGTTTCACTGTCCTGCCTCCCTGGAAAATTGCCAGAGTCCCAGAACACCTTCCAAATTCACTGCAGTGCACCACCGGCTAGAGGAAATAACCACCGGCTGCTTGAGGTGGCCACCGGCTGCTGGGGAGCTTATCGGCACAAAAAGATTGCCGGTCGGCACTAAAGAGTGCCGGTCGGCACTAAATTCCTGCAGGAGACAGTTTTGACAGCAAACAGCAAACCAGCAGTGCATAGCATAGAATTTCTAGGCAAATGTATGCATGGACACACTCCCTATCATGCAATGGACTCAAGGGAGCATGGCCCTCGACCCCCGGGCCATCAATCACGCATTTCAATGCATGATGGCCCGAAAGCCAAGTTAGCAACTTTGATATCAAATGAAATGCATACAAACAAACAAGAGGCCCAACCTCTATCATGGTGATTCAGGAGGCAAGACATGCATGCCAAATGCAACCTAAACATGTGAACTAAACATGCAACATGAACATAGAGGCAAGTATACAAACATGCAATATGTATTAGGCACACAACCTAAACTAACAAGTATGGTATGCAACAAAACATACAATGGTGGTCTTAAACTAACACGGGTAACTCGCAAGCATGCCAAAATCAGCGGCCATGAGATGAAAATGAGATGCCTCGAAATGCGTGCGTACGGGCACGCAAACCGAGGAGATGGCGTACGCAATGCAATGGGACTAAAATGGCATATGCAATGCAATAGGGACTTATACTAACATGAGTGGACCTCAGCCACACTCACATAAGAGGCCGTGAGATGAAAATGAAGTGCCTCGAAATGCGT
The DNA here is from genome assembly GCA_030407325.1 of Camellia japonica. Lineage (NCBI taxonomy): Eukaryota > Viridiplantae > Streptophyta > Magnoliopsida > Ericales > Theaceae > Camellia > Camellia japonica. The sequence goes on along the minus strand of JAPPVO010000016.1, from coordinate 147,964,538 downwards.
GCACACGGGCACGCAAACCGAGGCAATGGCGTAAAGGCATGAAATGGCATGGCAAATGATATGCAAACATGCTAATGGAATTTCAGTAGCTAAATGAGGGGCGAAACAGCCCCGAATCATGGCCAAAGTACACCCGATGCACGGAATAGTCCCGAAACATGAATTTTAGCACCCGAAATGGCCTATAGCTATGCCAAATATGCAAGATATGAACATGAAGTATGAAGACAGCAACTAGACAGTCCCAAAACAAGCATGTTCATAGTACAAAGCATGGCAAGACAGCAAGCACAAGTGGGACTAACATGGCATGCAAAAAATGGCTCCTCAAGGGAGGCAATGAGGCAAGTGATAGATACAATGCTCAAACAGAAAAATGTCCTTCTACAACACTGAATAGGGACCAAAAATATGAACATTTACAGTAGATAACAAGTCCCAAAACAGTATGCACACATACTCAAAATGCAATGCAAGATTAAGGCCCACAAAGGGGTATAACATGAAGTACCAAAAGGATGCACCAAACAGCCAAACACCCTTCATGAGACATGTAGAGGGGGTCAAACTAAGACCCTTTTCAGGCCTGTCAAAGACCCAAAAACAGAAGCATGGTAGGCTAACAAAGCATGCAAAAATGGGGGCCAAAGAGGGGGTATAATGGTAAGTACTACATGGAGACCCCCAACAGTGTTGAGCCCTTCTTCAATGTTGAAGAAGGGCTCAAAACAAGCAACTTTGTAGTTTACATCGAAGCTCAAAAATACATGCAACTATGGCTTAGATATGAACCAAGAAAATGCTAGTTTGAGGGAAATAGACACTTACCCTTGAAGACCAATGAACCAGCAGGTTTTGATCCAAAAAATGAACTCCTAGCCTCTGCAAATGACCTCCAATGTGCTGGAAATGGAGTGGTGGTGGTGGTGCTAGGTGGTGGTGAGGAAATAGCCCAAGATCAAGGGTGTTTGGAGGTGGAATAGAGAGATATATTGAGAGATGGAGGGATGTATATGTATATATCAGATATACATATATTTCTCTGGTTTTTTGTTCCAAAGTCTCCAACCTTAGACAAAGGAGAAGGAATGGTGCTTATATAGGCAAAGAAGACTTAATGGCTAAGCAAAAGAGGAAGGTTCAAGAGGTGCAAGAGGGTCTTGGCTTATCAAAGAAGCTTGGACAGCTGGTAGGCTTCTTGAGGAAGCCAAGACAAGGGGTCAAGGCTTCCTCAAGAAGCCTTGAGCAAAGGGTGCAAAATAATGGCCAAAAGGTGGTCAAGGGTGCAAAATAGGCACATGGATGCACGTGGATCTGATTCTGTGCATCCCAGCTGGCACTGCTGGGATGCACCATGCCTGCAAGAGTCAAAAGGGTCAAATCGGCCATGAAAAGAGGTCATCGGCACAATAAATGGCCGGTCGGCACAATATATTGCCGACCTGCACTTTATTCTGGCCGGTCGGCTAAATAGAGTGCCGGTGGGTAGCTGGTAATGTCAAAAAGTTCCGGTGGATGGCCAGATTGAAGCCCCGGAAGTTAGCTTTCCAATGGCCCAAACCTTGCATCAAAATTCTTTCTGTGCAAAAAGTTATGCCCTTTTCCGTGAAGCCGCGCAGACTCGATCCAACCGGGATGATGCCCAGCTTCAACCCATCATATCTCCTCCACCCGGACTTGGCTCTAGGAGATTCTTGAACCAAAAATGAAGCCCCGGAAGTCTTCTTTCCAATGGTAGTGGCCTCATAGCTAAATTCCAAGTATGCAATTGAATAAGCCTGATTCAGCGAGAGCCGCTCGACTTTCTTCTACCCGGATTCATGGCGAACTTCTTCTCCAACCTATTTTCTCCCCTCCTCTCCTCTTTTCTTCAACTCCAAACCCCTAAACAAAGTGTTTTGAAGGGTTTGCCTCTCTCCTTGTCGAAGAAACTGAACCTTTGCCCTGCACATCTCTCAACACCGAGCAAACCATCAGTAATGCCCAAGTCTTGAGGGCGGTCAAAAATGGGGTGTCTACAGGTTACCCTGTCCTAATTTCGTCAGGAGCTAGGGATTCACTACACAAACAAGTGGTTTCAAACAATTCCTGCATTCAGGTGAGCAACCTGTCCTAGTTTGGAACAGTCTCTATGGCTTCCGATATGCAACTAGGTCGATTGGTCAAGAAGGGTACCTCAACAAGACCACCTAATATACCTCTCACACCTAACACTGAGAAGTGAAAGCAAGATCAAACAGTATAGCGGTAGTCCAGATCCAATGGTTGTGTTCCCATCATGGCAGAGCCCGCAACCGGTCAACCTTTTGGCAAGCTTTTCCAAGCGAGCCTCCGGTAAACCGTTCAAGAATAGCAAATGGCAAACACTGTGACTTAGGCACACCAACGCAAATGCAAATGCAAATAAAAACATAACTGTAGATAAAATATCATATCATGAGTTCGAGACAAGTTCTCTAAGTCCCCAGCGGAGTCGCCAGAAACTGTGGATTCGTCTTTTTTCGCGCCCCGCCTTTCGGAAAGGTTTGAAAAGAAAGTCTCACAGTTTGGACCCCCGCAGTTCTGAATCTAGTCTTACAAGTGTAATGTGAAACTGATAATCACCAAAGAGTCCGAATTTGGCAAACCTTTTTGGAAAATCGATTTTAAATCAAATAATGCCAAAATTGGACTGCTTTGTCAGATACAGAGTCGCCACCTAAATATTTTGTTTTGGGAAAATTTAGAAAACCCTGACTCGTACCAAAGGCCACGTGTCCATCATCACCAAAGTTGCCTCGGCTCGGGAACTTAGGTATGGGAGGGAGAGGAAAGGTCATGAAATGAGCACCCCCGCTCGCCTGATCAAAGATCGGCCTCTACTAATCATGATATGATGTTTTATAAACATTATACGTTCTTATTTCAGTTATTAATCTAACCTTACTATCTGATGCACACAAGCAAGTATAGACTAGTCGCAATACTTGGAACAATTCAACTCATGTTTGTTTGTGAAAATTGTTTGAATTTGCCACCCTCAAGTGGGCTTAAAGATACGGATTTGCCACTAAACATAGTGGGCTTAAAACATACATTCGTTGAATTGTTCCAATTCAAATAACAAGCCTTCATCCGCAAGCATTCATGCAGTTTAGCATTTAAGCACATAGCCTCATGGCAAGCATGGTAATCATGGCAACACTCACACTCAAGTAAGTATGCTAAAGCGTAAAACTCACCTAGTACTCCGAGTTAGGAAAATATGAGTTAGTGAAATATGCATGATTCCTAACTATGCAAGATGCCTGATACAACACATGCAATATACAATTAATAGGCTCAGCTACTAATATGGCATACGATTCAGTTTGAACAACATGCGATTAAACACGTATTCAAACAAGATATGGAAATTGCAATGCAGTTTGAATGATGCGCCGAGCCTTGGTGCATGCAAGACAAGATGAATGGATGCAAGCATGCGATATGTTAATCGAAATATGTCCCTAATCTAACCATCAAAAGCGATTAAATAAAAGGAAGAAAGACGTGGGGTTGGAAGACATACACACGCACGCACACTTATTACAATATTGCACCCTCGTAAAGGAGGGTCCGAATGAATAAGCGCTAACTAGCTACTCTAATTAAGCTAAGCTAATTATTACAAACTAAAACTAATTAACTATTCTAGTTAACTAATTATTACAATACTTAACTAACTCATTACAAAGCAGTTAAGTTAATTAATTACAACACAAATTAAATAACTAACTAACTAGACAACTTAACTAAATGGCCTCGGGAAATGAGGGATGCATGCATGCTCGGTTTCTCCACCCAAAAAGTCACCGTTTTGCTGCAACGAGCCTCTGTTTGCACATTTGAACACCAAAAATTCTACCAACTCCCAGAATACCTCTGCTCCACCATAGGAACACACTGTGCAAATTTCATTGGTGGCCGACAAGGGGCAAATTTCATTGGTGGCCGACAAGGGGCCTAGTCGGCTACCACTGGTGGCCGATCGGCTACTGGTGGTGGCCGGTCGGCCACTAATGACATGAACCCCTCCTTTTGCTACAATAGAGAGCAAAACAGTGTATTCTCATAGGTTTGTGTGTATTGTTTACACTCCTTATCATCAAACAAGCTCAAAAGAGTGAAAGTCTCGGCTCTCAAACCACCAATCAAGCAATTTCCATGCATGATGGCCAAAGAACCAAGTTTGTACAAGTTTAATGAGTGCAAAACAAGACTCAAAAAGACCACCACCCTATCATGCATGATCAAGGATGATGGTGATCGAGGAAAGTGGCACATTTCATCACTTTTGAGTATGAAATGTCCCATTTTCCTTATGTTTGAATCAACATTCGATTCGAACACATGCAATGCAACACAAAAGATGCTTATCTTGCCTTTTTTACTTGTCCAATTTTGTTTACTCATTTTACATTATTGATTCATTCTTTAATCGATTAAGTCCATAAGTGAGTGTCCACTAATGGAAAGATGGCTCAAACAACGAGTTGCTTTGAGCATGAAAGAGGCATTACACTATTGGTAATGAACCCCCTAAAGAATTAAACCATTAGGTGCAATACCTCCATTTCACACTTAGGCAAACAAGGGGTTTAAGACCACTTTCAAAGAAAACAAAAGAATGAAGAATTGAGGGAGATTACAGAGATTTTAAGTGCTGAAATGAAGAGTAAAACAACACTAAAACATGCTATTAACTCAAAATAATGATGATCAAAGCATTAAAACATCAAGCTAGTGAAGGAAATAACACTACAACTATGCAATACAAGGCTCAAATGAAATAACCAACCCAAAACAGAGGCAAAATAGAGGCAAAAACATATTGGACTAGAGTTAAGTTAAGCTAGAAAAACATGCTAACTCACAAAGCTAACTAGGCATGCAAACAAGATACAAGGAAGGGAGGCTAACCCCTCCAATTTTGGACTTCAAAACAAGGTTTTTACCACTGAAAAACCTCTAAAATTCAGTGGTTAAAAAGCCCAAAAAAGTTGGTTTTAAAGTGATGAAAAATGGTACAAAAGCTCAACAAGCAAAAGAGCAAGAAGGGTGGCACACCCCCTAACTCAATGAGACCTCAAACCAACACCTTTAAACCATAAAAACATAGTTTTTGACAGTTCAAAATTAGCCCCAAAATAGTTTGAAAAGATGACAAAACAAGTATTGAAAACAAGCTTAAATAACAAGTGTTATACCTCTTGAAGCTAAGGCACAAAATAGGCAACAAACCAAGCTCAAACCTCCTTCTAGAGCTCAAAGAAGGTCCCAAGTTATCTCAGCTCAAAGGTGAGAGTATTTGGTTAAGGGTTAATATGCAAGAGCTAAGGACTTGTATGCAAATGTGTACAAAATATCAAGAGAGAGAGAGAAAGCTAGAGAGACAGAGAGAGAGAGAGAGATATTTTTGCTCTAATTTTTCTAACCCTCCAAAATGGGGGAGAAACCCCCCTATATATAGAAAAACAACCCTTAAGCTTAGAAACATCTCACCATACACGTGTATGGAGATGTAGCTCAATGTGCAACAGCTGGCACAACTGTCAATAAATATCTGAAAAAAGGCACTGGTGGCCGTCAGCCACCACTGATAGCCGACTGGCCACCACTGGTGGCCGACTAGCCACACCCATGGCCTACAAAAGCATCCCATGGCCGACAGCCTTGAGGGGTGGCCGACAGGTCACCAAGAGGTCCAGACACTAAGTTTTGGTCCAAAACAAGGCACAAAAAGAACAAGGTTCAAAAGCTCAAAGACAGGGCATTCCGCCGAAGACTTCGGGCACTCAAAACGAACACAAACACACAATCATCAAGTGCACGAGCGATGACATCTAAGTCTTGAGGACGGTCAAAAATGGGGTGTCTACAGTCTATAAAGTCACCTTTTTGGCTCACTTTTTCATTCCTCTCTCTCTCTCTCTCTCTCTCTAAACATTTCAAAATCCTAAGTTGAGACCCTCTCTCTCTATAACTCAACTTCTCTCTACAAATACACCTAGATCCGTTGATTTCTTCACCCTAGTCTCTTTGACAAAAAGGTAGAGCACTCTGAGAGCTTTCTTTTGATCGGAGCAAAGTTGGGTTTCGGTGTTGTTGAAGTTTCTCCATTCCTTCTCTTGTCTTCTAAGCTTGAGGTAGGGATTCTCCGCATTTTCTTATGATTTTTAACTTAGTTATTTGTGTTTTTGAAACAACATTGTGATTTGGGGATTTTTGGACAAACTTAGGGTTTTTGGTTAAAATCAAAAGAGGGGTTTTCAAATGAATTGTCTGAAATGATTGAGGAAATGTATTTATTGTTGAGTTATGATGAAATGATGGATTTTTATCTTTGAAATCTATACTATATATTAAGCAAAAGGGGGTTTTTAACCCCAAGTCTTGTGGGAGCTCCAATCTCCCAATTTAAATTTCCTGATTTTTTTATTTAAAAAAAAATATCTTAGCATTTATTGACATCTCCCAACTCCCAAGTCTTACCCTCATAATAACACTTTAATGCATTAAGAACAAGCATAAAAAAAATTCTTTGAAATCCAACACATATGAATTCCTTGAAAAGTCCCAACACATATGATTATTATCCCTCATAATAACACTTTAATGCATTAAGAACAAACATAAAAAAAAAAATTCTTGAAAAGTCCAACACATATGATTATTATCAAAATATTAAACTTTAATATAATATAATAAAAAAAAAGACATTTAATTCCTTGAAAAGTCCAACACATATGATTATTATCAAAATATTAAACTTTAATATAATATAAAAAAGGAAAAAAAGAAGACATTTAAAAAAAAACATTTAAAAATCACAATTCACATATATAGATAATTGTAAACACATAAAATAGGAGGGCATTCATGTCTATACTTTTTTTTTATAAGATCTCCTCCATTATAATAAGATAGCACTTTATTTATCTCATCTTGTAATCTATATATATATATATTATTATATATTATCTATTTATATTATATATTAAGCAAAATGGGGTTTTTAACCTCCAAGGCCTGTGAGAGCTTCAATATCCCAATCTGAATTTTCTAAATTTTTTATTTTTTATTTTAAAAAAAATCTCAGCATTTATTGATTTGATCAAAATCCCTTGATCAGCATTTATTAAATTTTTTCAATCCACATGTCTTTCCACATGCCTGCATTTATTGATTTGGTCAAAATCCCCTAATCAGCATTTAAAATCCCATCATACAAATAATTATAGATACAATCCATGTATAGTTACTGCAGTACCCTTTTCAACTTCTCCCACACACTATGGTTAGTGATAAGATTGTTAAATTATTTTTATAAAAAATCTTAAAAAACATAATTTATATATTAAAAAAAATCTAAAACAAATATAAAATATCTATAATTATCTCGTGCATAGCACGGGTGATAGGCTAGTTGATTTATAAAGGAAAAGGGATTTTGCCCTGAAAATATCAAATGTTGATTTTGTAATGATAAATGAAATTGATGTTGGAAATGTGGAATTGGATTGATGTTGATGAGGATGGTGGAGTTGGATATGCATTCTCACTCTCATCTTGAGATTTTCAGAAAGTTTATCTTTATAGAAATTATTTATCTGTTTAGAGATATCTGTTTTGGGCAGTGGAAGATAGCTATGATTGTTGTAGAAATTGCATGAGAACTAGAATAATTGAAACTATTTTCTCATCCATTTGCATTGAGCATTGTTGCATATTTAACACATTGAAAATGTCTATTATTTTGAGAAAAATTGATGAATACCTTGGTGAATCTGAGTAGGGGGTGTGGTTACGGTATTATGTTGGCCTGTGTGTCCTTGGTGAAAGTCTAGAAACCTGCGCGGTTAAGTGTTGAGCCTTTCGGTTAATACCAGTAAAAATGACAAATTGGTAGTGCTTGTATAACCTGCTTGCAGACACATACCTAGGAATTCCCAGAGTTGTATTCACAGCCTTGTTTTCTATTATAAAGGAAATGATTTCTTGAATTGTGATATGGACTTAACATTGCATGGTTTTGAAAGGAGATATAAAATGTTTTCAGCACTAGCATTGCGTATGCATTCACGTTATATGTTTGTTAAGATTCATAAACTGTGTTAAAGTATTTCTACTAGGCTTAGTGTAGATACCCCATTTTTGACCGTCCTCAAGACTTGGACGTCACCGTTGGAACACTCGGTGATTATCCATGTCCGTGTTCGTTTGGAGTTCCCGGAGTCCTCGGCTCGCGCGCCTTGCCTCAGGACTTCCGAACTCGACCGTTTTGTGTTTGGTTTTGCACCAAACACTTGTGTTTTGCCTTGGAAGGGCAGGGAATGCTTTGTAAGGCACCCCCACATACCACCGGCTGTGGCTAGAGGCCACCGGCTGGCTGGTGTTGCCATCGGCACTTTATTGTGCCGACCGGCACTCTTTTGTGCCGACCGGCACTAAGTTTTGTCAAAATGACACTCTTTGCCGACCGGACACTGTGCAGTTGCTTTATGAGATATTTTCAGACAGCTGTATAGTTTTGGTTCCCCTCCATACACGTGTATGGAGGGATGACCCTCTTATTTAGCTTAACTTGCAAGCTTTGCAAGCTTGGCTTGCCTATAAGAGGACCACTCCTCTTCTTGGCTTAGGGTTACAAAAATTTTTAGACATTCTTAGACAGACCAAGCTCTGGTTTTTAGGGTTAGGATAGATACACATCTTATATCTCTCTTTTCCTTTGTGTTCTAGGTGTTTTAGTTCACATTATTGCACTTAAACACCTAGTCCTTCACCTTTTCTTGGTGTTCTCAAAGATCAAAGCTTGTTCTTGAGATTTTTGACTGGTTTGGAGCTCAAGGAAGCAACAACATCAAGCTTGGTGAAGAGGTCTACAAGGGTGAGACACTAGTCCTCTTTTACCCCATTTTTGCACCTTGTTTTTACCTAGCTTAAATTTGTTTTTGTGCTTAGTGTTTAACACATAAAAGTTCTGATTTTTAACCCTCTTTATTGTTTATCAAGAGTGTTTTGCACTTTGGGGAAGTTTGACCCCCTTTAGGCCTTGAAAAGGGCTCTTTTTGTACTATTTTGTGAGAGCTCCGAGACTTTGGTGCTTGGGCCTCTCCACCACTGAAATCTTGAGGGATTTCAGTGGTGGAGATGGTGCCATAAAGTCTCCAAAAGGAGAGGGCCACCCCCTCTCCTTGATGTCCTTGAAAAGGGCAAGTTTTGGCCTCCAAAGGAGCACCATGTTTGGTTGTGTGTTGAACATGTTTTGGCTGTTTTTCATGCCTATTATGCCATGATTAAACTCTGTTTTAAGTTGGTTTTAGCACTCCTTGCATGCCTTGCATAGTTGCTTTGTAATGCCATAATAGTCCCTTAACATGTCTAGGTTGTGTGCCTCTATTTCTAGCATGTTTTAGGCTTAGATCCATGAAGCTTGTATGCTCATTTTGACATGTTTTAGCTCTGTCCATAGTCATTTTGGTCAATCTTAGCATGTATATTGTAGCCTCTTTACATTTGACTTGTTGGCCTCAAGAGCATAATGTGTAGCATGCCATGCTTGCTTCATTTTTGATGGTTTGGAACCACCTAGCATGCTATTTCAGACCTTTTGGTGTGCTTGTATGCTCACCTTAGTCGCCTCTTTAACGCTTTGAAAGCATGTCTTGAATGCCCCATGTTTTGGCCATTTTGCATGCCTTTGTATTTGAGTCATTTAGATGTTATCTAGGTGGTCTTTTGGGCTTAGTTTTATGTGTTAAAACTCTGATTTAGTTGCTTAAGTATTGCCATGAGTGGTTGTGCTAGGTGTGGTTCAAAGCCTCATTGGCTTGCTTTGAACCTTAGACCATTTGCATGCTTTGTTTGGCTTGTTTTGTTGCATGATTTGGCATCATGTTTTGCATAATTTTCAGAGCTTTACAATGTGTGTTCATTGTCCTTGTTTAGTCTCTTTAAGTGTGCTTGAAAGTCGCCATGTTCATGCTTTAGGCTTAGACCATAACACTTGCATATGTGTGCGTGTGTTTAGTCTCCGTTTCTAGGCACTTTGGCCACTGATTTTAGGCCCACTTGAGTTGCCTAAGTCATGTATAAGATCATCCTTTCATTGGTTTGCATGCTTGTTTTGTATGCTTGCTTGTATGCTTGCTTGAGTGCATTGCATTGCCCATGTTGCATGATAGATAACATGACTAGGTTGCATTGCATCAACATGCATTCCTTGCCCCTTGAGTTGGTGATAGGGATTGGGACTTTGGTTTGTTTGGTTTGCATACATTTGAAATCAAAGTTGCACACTTTGTTCCTTGGGCCATCATGCATGGAAATGCGCGATTGGTGGTCCGGGAATCGAGGCACATGCCCCCTTGAGTCAATAACATGATAAGGGGTGTGTATAGTGCACAAATACCTTGAATCACATTGCCATGCATGTTGTTGTCCTCTGCTGCTGTGAGTTGCAGGTTCTGCAGGTGTTAAGTGCCGGCCGGCACTATTTAGTGCCGACCGGCAGTAAATTTCCAGTCGATAGCTTCATCTAGTGCCGGTGGCCTCCTTTTTCAGCCGGTGGTGCTCTACCCCAGCCGGTGGTACTCACCAGTGCCCTGAGAGGCACTCCTGAGACTTTGGCAATTTTCTGAGGAGGAGAGCAGAGGAAACAGAGGCAAATCATGCATGACAGTGCGATTCCGAGCCAGTCCCGAGCGCGCGCTGCATTCGGCCCTCATCCCGAGGCGATTTACTGTTTAATTAGATTAATTATTTTATCTAATTAATTTAGTTGATTTGTAATAATTAATTAGCTTGCGTAGTTAATTAGTTATTCGGTTTTGTATATTCTTTCGGTCCCTCCGAGTGAGGGCAAAATTGTAATAAGGGTGTGTGAGTGGGTGTATGTCTTCCAATCCCCATTTCTTTCTATCCCTTTTATTTACCTGCTTATGTTGGTAGATTAGGGCATTTCTATCTTAGCATACCTTATGCAATGCATGCGTGCATCCATGCATTTGTTTACATGCACCGGGCTCGGTACATCATACAAACTGTATAGCAATTTTCAATTCCAAATTGAATACGTGCTACTCGCGCATTTCACATGCCATGTTTAGGGTTAGCCGAGCCCACTCTAGATTACATTTATGCCTGTGTTGCATTAGCCACTTAACATGAACTAGGTCATGCATGTTTGCTAACCGGGTTATTGTTTTGGCACGGAGTACAATGTAAGTATTTATGCTTTAGCATATCGCATGCGTGTGAATGTTGCCATGACAGTATGCTTGCCATGCGGCTAAGTGCTTATGTGATATTACTGTTTGCATGCCTGTGGGTGGAGGTTGGATTGCTTGAGTTGGAACAACTCATTGAAATCCGTATTTTAGCCTACTTGCGAGTAGCAAAATCTAACACGTTTTTCGAGACAAAACGGATATGCAATGTTTATTTCCAAGTTAGGCGATCTAGTCTATACTTTTGTGTTGTGCGCATCACATAGTAATTCTAGGTTAATAATCGGATTAAGAACGCATAATGTTTTCAAAAACGGATATCACGGTTAGTAGAGGCCGTCTTCGGACCGGGCGAAAGGGGGTGCTCATAGCTGACCTTCCCCGATCGTACCCAAGCTCCCGAGCCAAGACCACTTTGGTGATGACGGACACGTGGCCTTTGGCACCGAGTCAGGGTTTCCTAAATTTCCCATTAAAAAAAATATTTAGGTGGCGACTCTGTAATCTGGCAAAGCAGTCCATGTTTGGCACTACTTTTCAAAAAAATCTGTTTTTCTTCAAAACGATTTGCCAGAGTTGGACTCTTTGGTTCAGATTTAGAACCGCAACTTCACAAAAGGAGAGTCCGAGCTGTAGCGAGGTCCCCCGCGGGCGTTGTTACAGTTTCTGGCGACTCTGCTGGGGATTTTAGAGAGCTTGACTCGAACTCGTGATATCCTGTTTTGATTTCATTTATGTGTCTCTTTGCATTGCATTTGCATTGGTGCGCCTAGGACACCGTGTTTGCCATCTGCCATTCCTGAACGGTTTGCCGGAGGCTTGTTTTGTCAAGGCATGACCGTAAGGCTGACCGGTTATGGGCTCTGACAGCATGGGAACACAAACCCCAGTTTTACCGGGGCACCCCTTTTGACCATTCGACCTAGTGCATATTCGGAATCCATAGTGACCATTCCAAACTAGGACAGGTTGCTTACCCGATGATAGGTTGTTTGAACCCGCTGTGTGTGTAGTGAAACCCTAGCTCCTGACAAAATAGGACAGGGAAACCCTACCCCAACATAGGGGTGTATTGGCTCTCATTTACCTGCTATGTGCTTTTAAAGTGTATCTCTACAGGGAATGCACATACCAGTTTGAAAATTTGAATATCCGGCCTGCGGGCACCAGTATCAGTATTTTGAGAATCAGTTATATCCGCGGGTATCAGATTCAGATTTGGGGCAGTAATTTCGGGGAACAGTGATCAGTAATAGAATACGGTCGTTCAGCTTTGCTCGTATCCGTTCCAGTGAGGTTGAGCTGAGATGCTGTTTGTTTTCTCTTTTGCTAGGTAGTCCTGGAATCATAGCTTCAGAAGGCTCCACTATCCCCCAGGAACATTGGATTTGTGCTGATAGACTTTGTCAGGTCAGAAACTCAGTTCAAGGGTAATCAGGGCCAGAGAAGGCTAGTCAGGCATAGACCACCAGTACCACAGCTACCAGATCAGTGATCTTTGAGCAGTCGGGTTGAGATTTCCGAGCCTACTGCAGACACAGATATACCGGTTGCTCAGTTAGATCAAGACAATATGTTGAGTCTGGAAGAGATGGTGCGCCAACTCCAGGATAGTATGAAAACCATGCAGCAAGACGCTGTCTGTCAAGCAGAATTCGCCAAGCAACGGGCTGTGGTCATAGCCCAACAGGCAGAGACAATTGCCAGGCTAGAGCAACAAACCGGAGCATCTGCTTCGCATCAAGCTCCTCCACCACCAGGGGTTCAGACACCCAGAGAAACACCCAATGTCCAGGAAGGTACGGACATTCCGGTAGGGTCGGCTCCGCTCCCAATTTTACCCCAGCAATCCAAAACACCCACCAACCTACCGGACTCTCCCTTTGAGTTCGAGACTGACCCTACCGCACTGAAGTTAAGCAAGCTTGAAAAGCTGTTCAAGAGATCTCAGGGAGTCAAGACTATCCCCGATATTGAAGATGGATACACCGATGCAGCTGTGACACTGCCCGACAGATTCAAAATGCCTCATATTGATCGATTTGATGGCTCTGGAGACCCAATGGTGCACCTCCACCTGTTTTCTGATATCCTGAGACCAATGGGTTTGACCACAGCCCAGAAATTGTCACTATTTGGCCGGACCCTGTCTGGGATAGCCGCAATCTGGTATGTGAAATTGGAGAACTCTGTGAAACAGAATTGGGAAGAGATGGCTGAGGCTTTCAGTGATCAGTATTCCTACAACACATAGATTGAGGTCACAACCCGTGATCTTGAAGTCACCCGCCAAGAGCCAAAAGAGGGTTTTTCAGAATTTGTGGCGAGATGGAGAGCAAAGGCCTCGATGATGGCTGCAAGGCCTTCCGACAAAGACCAGATAAGGATGGTTGTGCGCAACCTCCAACCCAGATTGATGCACAAAATGATTGTTCTCCCCTTCCCTACTTTTTCAGATTTACATGAGATGGGGGTTCAAATCGAGGATGCCATCCGACAAGGGATCTTTGCAGAAGATAATGAGCCTTTGAAGAGGAATGTTGCTCACAGTCCCAATGCTACTACTGATGGTAGCACAGCTGCGAAATGCTTAGAAGTAGGCACTATCACCACTTCCCTCAATGGCCAAAAACCAACCACTTCAACTCAGCCCCAAGCCCGAAAATTCCATCCTCTTTACATGAGTCTCTCTCAAGCTTTGAAAAAGCTACGAGAAGAAGGGCACCTAGAACTCCTAGAACCCCAACCCCTTCCAAACCCTCTTCCACCAAGATATGACCCAGCTAAATATTGTGCCTATCATCAGCAGCACGGTCATGATACGAACCGTTGCATCCGCCTTCATCATAAGATTCAAGATCTTATTGACGAAAAGACCCTAGCTCCACCAAAAGGACCTCAGGTTAGTACTGACTCGTCACCTCTACATCTCAACCTCATCCATGTATTGGTCGTCCCTTATGACCCCAGCATATACATCACCCCGGCCCATCTACCCAAGCCTGAGGTGTTTATCCCGGAAAGCATGGACTCATGCATGATGGGTGCGTCTGAACCCCAATCATCTCAAACCCATGAACCCACTACTTCTGAGCTGATGAGGATGATCGAAGATCTTCAGAGAACTGTGGCAGATCTAACCTTTGGGGTTTTGGCCCCATCATCAACCACATCACGTACCAGAGAGTTCATATCTAAAGGCTCCCCAACCTTGGGACAGGCTGCATTGGAAGAAGGCCAATCCCTTGGCAAAGTAGAGGCAGGTGGTAAGAACAAGGTAGGGGCAGGCATTCGTCCCCATGAACACCTTCAGTGGGATATTGAGGCTTTGAAAGCCGAAGGGCTAAACAAACAGCAAGTACTCGCAGTTGTTGCAAAAACTGTGGATGACACTTTCGCCACTCAGAACAGGAGCAGTTTGAATCAAGGGGCAGGCCGGGAGAAGGGCCGTTGTACCAGGAATGTTCCTTTTAGCCCTAACCCCGTGCTCGGAAGAGATTAGCTAACCCAGTCAGCACCGGTCAATCCCTTTGCTGGTGCACCCAGCAAAAAGCCACAAACCTCAAAATACCCACCTCGGGGCCAAAGAGTGTTCACCCCACTGTACATGTCTCTATCAGCGGCCTTAAGGGTCCTAATTAAAAAGGGGCACCTGAAACCCCTAGAGCTGCGGCCACTGCCGGATAAACTCCCTCCTTCCCATGATCCGACCAAGTACTGTGCCTTTCATCAGCAAGTCGGCCATGTCACTGATAGTTGTTTCCGTCTTCACCACGAAATACAAGATCTGATTGACAATAAGGTCATCGTCGCACCAGCCCCTGCAAAGTCTATCGGCACTGGATCGGTGAACTTGAGGGATAATGTGAATATGTGATCGGGAGATGAACCACCTGCGGGCATCGTTCAGTTTACTTCAGATGTGGTGGATGGCGTGCACTGTTTTGAGCAATGTACAAATGCTGTTAATTTTGCTTTCTGACTTGGGTATTGGGTCAGTTTTGTTATGTTGCTTTGAGTCTGTCTCTTTATTTTGAGTCAGTCTTTTTATTTCAGGTCTGTCTTGTTGTATCGAGTCAGTCCTGTTTTGTTAAGGTCGGGTGATTCCGGGGGTGTTACCTCGGGCATCACTATTTTGTTTTATATTTGTCCTTTTGCTTTCTTTTGAGTCTGTTTCTGCCAAGGAGCCAGTTGTGCCAACAGATTTGAATGAAACAGCAGTAATTTTCACGCTCTCGCGTTTGCTTCTGCCTTGTGCCAGTTGTGCCAGAAAGCTTGAATGAAACGGCAGTGCATTCCACCTGCTCTTTTGTGCTCTGAAATTATTGCATTGACCTAAGTCTTTCAAAACTTTTTCTAAACAATGTGGTGAAAACGAAGAGGAAGGAATTCCTCGGGCTTTGCAAAAATTTGATCAATTGAGAAAAAGAGAGGCGTGCTAAGCCCTTAAAGAATGAAATCATGCTTGTTAACATGTGTACTGGGGAGGATCCTAGCTTGATCCAGACTGGTCTTACACTGTCTTCAGCGCGAGCGATTTGTCGCTTTCTTAAAAGATTTCAAAAAATGTTTTGCGCGGTCCCGCGAAGACTTGTGTGGAATCGCTCTTGAGATTGTGCAGCCTAGGATCACTCTCAGCCTCGAGACTCAACCCATTCATTTTCAAACCTTGAACTTAGATGCAGAATGTTCAGAGGTCAATCATGATGTAAGGCCTGTGTGGCCCAATTTAAAGCAGCCCTCGAACAAGAGGCAAGAAAGTCAAATCAAGAAGATCAGATGTCGTCAAGAGAGGCTTGGGAAGCTAGATCAGAAGCCCCCCCTCAAACTAGGGGCAAAGATGTCAGATGTGCCCGAAGAGCCGAAGATGAGTTCTCTTGCGAATCAACAGCCACTCTCCTGGATACGGATGGCATCAAAACCCTAAAACCATTTGGCATGGACTTGCTACACTTTTACCCTTTGAGAGGCTCGCTGGGCCGAAAACCCGGAAGGGCGACCCAGGCAAAAGTTAGAGCAAGCAAAAAATACATACAAAAGGAAAGAAAAAAAATACATAAAAAAAGAAGAACAAAGGAAGAAGAAAAAGAAAAGAAAAGAAAAAAAGCTCGCAAGGTCGAAAACCCGCATCGGGCGCCTTGGCAAAAGTTAGAGCCTAAAAGAAAAAAAGAGAAAAAAAATGAAAAAGAAAGAAAAGAAAGAAGAACAAAGCTCGCAAGGTCGAAAACCTGCAATAGGCGCCTTGGCAAAAGTTAGAGCCTAAAAGTGAAGGTTAAAATACCCGAGTGTACCTTAACCCCGAACTACGTAAGGCTTGATTCCCATCTTTGGGATACGTAGGCAACTTCATGCTGAAGTCCAGCCGCAAAACAATTCAAATTCGATTGTGTCCATGCAATGGTTCTGGTCATCTTTGTCTTCTCTGTATCTGAGGATTTGGTTGTGTTCGTCGCCCTGAGGACTGACTACAGTGCGCTGCAGTACCATTCAAACAAGGGGCAACTTTCCGGTACCATTCAATGCGCCGCCATGGCATTCAAACAAGGGGCAACTTTCCGTTGCCATACAGCTCTTTTCGAACAAGGGGCAATTTTCCATTGCTATGGGTCCGAGGTTGTGCATCTCAAGAGTTGGTTCCGTGCTTGTTGAGCATTGGCCCTTTGCAAAGCAGTTTTTGAGAATTTTTACTGAGGTTGACTAATTCTCTCAAAAAAAATTATCCCATTTTTTTCTAAAATTGGACCATTTCTTGGACCCAAAAAAGGAAAATTTTCAGTGCTCATAGCCTGACTCGCATGATTTCAAATCAAAAATTGAACAAGCATGTTAATCTAACTTTCATGTCGGTCAAAATTACTTTAGCAAAAGCTCAAAAATAAAAAATGGTCAAAATGATGAACTAGGGGCACAGTTGAGTCAAGTTCCCTATCTTTTCCCCTTTATCAACGCACTTGCCAGAAAGGGCACACTACTTGCCAGGAAAGGGCACAACTGAAGCTAACAACAAAGGGCTGAAAGCTCTCTCACCCTCCAAGCAACGAGGTATCAAGCGAAGTGCGAAGCACGAGCTGGAATGGGGCAAGATATTCCACTCCCTCATCTGGACAGATCTGATCACGACCAAACTCCCCAGCAAAGCATCATCAACCGATGTTAGCTGCAGATTTGCTACACATCCAGTTGTGGCGCAACCCCTCTGTGGGAGGAATTCACTAGCTGTGAGCGGAAGAAAGAAGAATCTAGCGGAATGCTAGGGCAAGACCCCGCAACTTTCTGTTTATCCATCAACCACCCAGGGGAGGGATAAAAAATGAGAGATTAAAGAATAGAGAGATGTGCGATGAGAGAAAAGGTGAGCAAAAGAGTTTTTGAGAGAAAAACCGAGCCTGAGGGCCGAGTGATGTGAGAATCACAAATGAGAAAGGATGGGAAATAATACCCGCAGAAACTGGCTCCTTGTGTATTGAGAGGTCTCTCGTCTTTGTAACACGTTTGTGTGTCGTGTCTTTTGTTTTGTTTGTCTCGATTCTTGTTTTGAGTCGCTTCAAGTGTCGATAGATGTGTTTAGGTTGTTTACCCATTGTTTTCCGTTATTAAGTCTTTTTCGCTGTGTTCAGTCGTAGGCTCAATACCCGGTCGAAAACTCATTTTCTCAAATTTCAAAAATGATTTGTTGTGTGCTCAGAGTGCTGTGCCATTCTCCACATTTGTGCAAAAAAGGAATTTGTTCTTTCAAAAACTACAGGGTTCAACCCAGGTCATGTGAGAACAATAAAATCAGGACCTATCTGAAGCTATATAGGTTCCGGACTGCAAAGCAAAAGAAAAGAGGGAAAACCGAAGCATCTAAGGGTGTTTCACCTTCCGCAAATTCCGTGATTGTACTCCGGGTGTACCCCTTCAAGCCTTGTCAATGCTCCGAAGTATGGGTGTGCCTCTACCTCAAGCTCAAAATGTTTCTGCGGAAGTATCAACTGATGTCTCCGATGCGTAGCTCATCGTCGGTTCGCATGCACGAGTTGTATCCTTTTGGAATCTATTGTGACCCCTCCGAGAGGTAAATCGGTGGTTGCGTTTAAATTGGTCTCGTTAAGGCGTGTATTTCCTTATTCGACATTTTATTTCAAACACACTGTTGAGATTGCATCAAATATGCATTGATTATTGTGCACAGAATGTGTCTGCACGCTTGTTCCACTTGCATTATGCTGCATGTTCCAATTGCATTGTTATGCACCCACTTCATTTGCATTGTGATGCATATCTCAGTTGCATTGTTATGCACTCATTTCACTTGCGTTGTCACACATATTTCGCCCACATTGTTGTGCGCCTTTTCACTTGCGTTGTTTCTCTTTCCTCTCTCGCGTGTACTACGCTGAGAGGCTTTTCTCTTTCCTCTCTCGCGTGTACTACGCTGAGAGGCTTTTATCTTTCCTCTCTCGCGTGTACTACACTGAGAGGCTTTTCTCTTTCCTCTCTCGCGTGTACTACGCTGAGAGGTTTCTTTTTGCTTTTCTCTTTCCTCTCTCGCGTGTACTACGCTGAGAGGTTTCTTTTTGCTTTTATCTTTCCTCTCTCGCGTGTACTACGCTGAGAGGCTTTTCTCTTTCCTCTCTCGCGTGTACTACGCTGAGAGGTTTCTTTTTGCTTTTCTCTTTCCTCTCTCGCGTGTACTACGCTGAGTGGTTTCTTTTTGCTTTTATCTTTCCTCTTTCGCGTGTACTACGCTGAGAGGCTTTTCTCTTTCCTCTCTCGCGTGTACTACGCTGAGAGGTTTCCTTTTGCTTTCATCTTTCCTCTCTCGCGTGTACTACGCTGAGAGGTTTCTTTTTGCTTTTATCGTTCCTCTCTCGCGTGTACTACGCTGAGAGGCTTTTCTCTTTCCTCTCTCGCGTGTACTACGCTGAGAGGTTTCTTTTTGCTTTCCTCTTTCCTCTCTCGCGTGTACTACGCTGGGAGGTTTCTTTTCGCTTTTTTCTCTTTCCTCTCTCGCGTGTACTACGCTGATGAGGTTTCTCTTTGCCTTTCCTTCTTCTCTTGCATGTACTACGCTGAGAAATTTTATCTTTCTTCTCTCGCGTGTACTACGCTGAGAAGTGTTACTCTTTCCTCTCCTGTGTACGATACGCTGAGAGATGTTGTGTTTGAGACTCCGGGTATTCTCGGTAGTCACTTTTAGCCTTCTCCGCGCAAGACGCCGTGAGAATTGCATAATTTTCTTACATCCTTTCTACATGACATGTAGTTTGGTTCATGTTTACTTGTTTGCATAGCATTCGCTTAAAATGTTGCATTTATTTTGCATAATTGCTTCATCACAGCATCCTTTGCATGATCATAAGTTATGCACTTGCATTGTGCATCACTTTGCATCCTGCCCCTGAACTACGCTGGTTTGATTCCTTGCAAAGGGATACGTAGGCAGC
The DNA here is from genome assembly GCA_030407325.1 of Camellia japonica. Taxonomy (NCBI): domain Eukaryota; kingdom Viridiplantae; phylum Streptophyta; class Magnoliopsida; order Ericales; family Theaceae; genus Camellia; species Camellia japonica. Next base: position 147,944,857 of record JAPPVO010000016.1, on the reverse strand, counting down.
CTGCGGGCACAACCATTCATTCATCTGTATTTTGTTTGTCCAAGTCTTCGGCCTTGTCAAAAATGGGTCATCTCCGGGCTTTGACATTCACTCCCGTCATGCTTATGACTTTCGAGTTCTGTCAAAGAGGGGCAACTGTAGACACCCCATTTTTGACCGTCCTCAAGACTTGGACGTCACCGTTGGAACACTCGGTGATTATCCATGTCCGTGTTCGTTTGGAGTTCCCGAAGTCCTCGGCTCGCGCGCCTTGCCTCAGGACTTCCGAACTCGACCGTTTTGTGTTTGGTTTTGCACCAAACACTTGTGTTTTGCCTTGGAAGGGCAGGGAATGCTTTGTAAGGCACCCCCACATACCACCGGCTGTGGCTAGAGGCCACCGGCTGGCTGGTGTTGCCATCGGCACTTTATTGTGCCGACCGGCACTCTTTTGTGCCGACCGGCACTAAGTTTTGTCAAAATGACACTCTTTGCCGGCCGGACACTGTGCAGTTGCTTTATGAGATATTTTCAAACAGCTGTATAGTTTTGGTTCCCCTCCATACACGTGTATGGAGGGATGACCCTCTTATTTAGCTTAACTTGCAAGCTTTGCAAGCTTGGCTTGCCTATAAGAGGACCACTCCTCTTCTTGGCTTAGGGTTACAAAAATTTTTAGACATTCTTAGACAGACCAAGCTCTGGTTTTTAGGGTTAGGATAGATACACATCTTATATCTCTCTTTTCCTTTGTGTTCTAGGTGTTTTAGTTCACATTATTGCACTTAAACACCTAGTCCTTCACCTTTTCTTGGTGTTCTCAAAGATCAGAGCTTGTTCTTGAGATTTTTGACTGGTTTGGAGCTCAAGGAAGCAACAACATCAAGCTTGGTGAAGAGGTCTACAAGGGTGAGACACTAGTCCTCTTTTACCCCATTTTTGCACCTTGTTTTTACCTAGCTTAAAGTTGTTTTTGTGCTTAGTGTTTAACACATAAAAGTTCTGATTTTTAACCCTCTTTATTGTTTATCAAGAGTGTTTTGCACTTTGGGGAAGTTTGACCCCCTTTAGGCCTTGAAAAGGGCTCTTTTTGTACTATTTTGTGAGAGCTCCGAGACTTTGGTGCTTGGGCCTCTCCACCACTGAAATCTTGAGGGATTTCAGTGGTGGAGATGGTGCCATAAAGTCTCCAAAAGGAGAGGGCCACCCCCTCTCCTTGATGTCCTTGAAAAGGGCAAGTTTTGGCCTCCAAAGGAGCACCATGTTTGGTTGTGTGTTGAACATGTTTTGGCTGTTTTTCATGCCTATTATGCCATGATTAAACTCTGTTTTAAGTTGGTTTTAGCACTCCTTGCATGCCTTGCATAGTTGCTTTGTAATGCCATAATAGTCCCTTAACATGTCTAGGTTGTGTGCCTCTATTTCTAGCATGTTTTAGGCTTAGATCCATGAAGCTTGTATGCTCATTTTGACATGTTTTAGCTCTGTCCATAGTCATTTTGGTCAATCTTAGCATGTATATTGTAGCCTCTTTACATTTGACTTGTTGGCCTCAAGAGCATGAATGTGTAGCATGCCATGCTTGCTTCATTTTTGATGGTTTGGAACCACCTAGCATGCTATTTCAGACCTTTTGGTGTGCTTGTATGCTCACCTTAGTCGCCTCTTTAACGCTTTGAAAGCATGTCTTGAATGCCCCATGTTTTGGCCATTTTGCATGCCTTTGTATTTGAGTCATTTAGATGTTATCTAGGTGGTCTTTTGGGCTTAGTTTTATGTGTTAAAACTCTGATTTAGTTGCTTAAGTATTGCCATGAGTGGTTGTGCTAGGTGTGGTTCAAAGCCTCATTGGCTTGCTTTGAACCTTAGACCATTTGCATGCTTTGTTTGGCTTGTTTTGTTGCATGATTTGGCATCATGTTTTGCATAATTTTCAGAGCTTTACAATGTGTGTTCATTGTCCTTGTTTAGTCTCTTTAAGTGTGCTTGAAAGTCGCCATGTTCATGCTTTAGGCTTAGACCATAACACTTGCATATGTGTGCGTGTGTTTAGTCTCCGTTTCTAGGCACTTTGGCCACTGATTTTAGGCCCACTTGAGTTGCCTAAGTCATGTATAAGATCATCCTTTCATTGGTTTGCATGCTTGTTTTGTATGCTTGCTTGTATGCTTGCTTGAGTGCATTGCATTGCCCATGTTGCATGATAGATAACATGACTAGGTTGCATTGCATCAACATGCATTCCTTGCCCCTTGAGTTGGTGATAGGGATTGGGACTTTGGTTTGTTTGGTTTGCATACATTTGAAATCAAAGTTGCACACTTTGTTCCTTGGGCCATCATGCATGGAAATGCGCGATTGGTGGTCCGGGAATCGAGGCACATGCCCCCTTGAGTCAATAACATGATAAGGGGTGTGTATAGTGCACAAATACCTTGAATCACATTGCCATGCATGTTGTTGTCCTCTGCTGCTGTGAGTTGCAGGTTCTGCAGGTGTTAAGTGCCGGCCGGCACTATTTAGTGCCGACCGGCAGTAAATTTCCAGTCGATAGCTTCATCTAGTGCCGGTGGCCTCCTTTTTCAGCCGGTGGTGCTCTACCCCAGCCGGTGGTACTCACCAGTGCCCTGAGAGGCACTCCTGAGACTTTGGCAATTTTCTGAGGAGGAGAGCAGAGGAAACAGAGGCAAATCATGCATGACAGTGCGATTCCGAGCCAGTCCCGAGCGCGCGCTGCATTCGGCCCTCATCCCGAGGCGATTTACTGTTTAATTAGATTAATTATTTTATCTAATTAATTTAGTTGATTTGTAATAATTAATTAGCTTGCGTAGTTAATTAGTTATTCGGTTTTGTATATTCTTTCGGTCCCTCCGAGTGAGGGCAAAATTGTAATAAGGGTGTGTGAGTGGGTGTATGTCTTCCAATCCCCATTTCTTTCTATCCCTTTTATTTACCTGCTTATGTTGGTAGATTAGGGCATTTCTATCTTAGCATACCTTATGCAATGCATGCGTGCATCCATGCATTTGTTTACATGCACCGGGCTCGGTACATCATACAAACTGCATAGCAATTCTCAATTCCAAATTGAATACGTGCTACTCGCGCATTTCACATGCCATGTTTAGGGTTAGCCGAGCCCACTCTAGATTACATTTATGCCTGTGTTGCATTAGCCACTTAACATGAACTAGGTCATGCATGTTTGCTAACCGGGTTATTGTTTTGGCACGGAGTACAATGTAAGTATTTATGCTTTAGCATATCGCATGCGTGTGAATGTTGCCATGACAGTATGCTTGCCATGCGGCTAAGTGCTTATGTGATATTACTGTTTGCATGCCTGTGGGTGGAGGTTGGATTGCTTGAGTTGGAACAACTCATTGAAATCCGTATTTTAGCCTACTTGCGAGTAGCAAAATCTAACACGTTTTTCGAGACAAAACGGATATGCAATGTTTATTTCCAAGTTAGGCGATCTAGTCTATACTTTTGTGTTGTGCGCATCACATAGTAATTCTAGGTTAATAATCGGATTAAGAACGCATAATGTTTTCAAAAACGGATATCACGGTTAGTAGAGGCCGCTCTTCGGACCGGGCGAAAGGGGGTGCTCATAGCTGACCTTCCCCGATCGTACCCAAGCTCCCGAGCCAGGACCACTTTGGTGATGACGGACATGTGGCCTTCGGCACCGAGTCAGGGTTTCCTAAATTTCCCATTAAAAAAAATATTTAGGTGGCGACTCTGTAATCTGGCAAAGCAGTCCATGTTTGGCACTACTTTTCAAAAAATCTGTTTTTCTTCAAAACGATTTGCCAGAGTTGGACTCTTTGGTTCAGATTTAGAACCGCAACTTCAAAAGGAGAGTCCGAGCTGTAGCGAGGTCCCCCGCGGGCGTTGTTACACTTAGGCTCACCTTATGTGGGAAATCCATTTTCAGGTGCTGATGATATGCCTCCACCAAGAACATAGCTTGGGAGGAACTTGGAGCTAAAGACTTCTTTTTGTTCATTTGTTATCTTTCTTTCTGTACAAAGGGCTTTAACTGTATTTGATTTAAATCCATTTTGTTGTAACCAGGCATTGTCTTGGAAAATTGTAGCTATTGGGGCGTTATCTTATTGTTTACTTTTCAATCCATTTCTCTATTAAGTGACATATGCTACAGATTCAGGGTTAGGCTTGTGAATGCATATCTGCATATGTCACTCTTTTGGGCAAGTAATTGGAATTAAGGGAAGAATTACATATACATATTGTTGTTATTTATTAATATTGTAGATGGCTTATTGTAATTATTTGAGGCATTACACCTCAAACATCTCACCATACAGATAATGTCTCAAAATCTTCAAGGAAAAAATCACAGTTGTTAACCCTATGTCATGAGTAGGGTAGTTTTTCTCGTGTGTTTTCAATTTCCATGAGCCATAAGCTATTACCTTCCCATCCTGCATCAAGACACAACCCAAATCTTCCCAAGACGCATCACAATACACAGAATAACCCAAACCCCTCTCCGGAATAATCAACACTGGAGCAGTGGTAAGTCTAACCTTAAGCTCTTGAAATGACTTCTCACAAGTCTCATTCCACACAAACTTAATTTCCTTCCTCGCCAGTCTAGTCAACGGTGAGGCTAATCTAGATAAATCCTTCACAAAACGATAGTAATACCTAGCTAACCCCAAGAAACTTCAGATCTCAAAGGCGTTCTTAGGTTATTCCCAATCTTGCACTACCTCAATCTTAGAGGAATCTACAGTCACCCCTTCCCTAGATACCACATGGCCTAAGAATTTCACCTCCTTCAACCAAAACTCACACTTTTCGAACTTAGCATACAACTTGTGGGCTCTAAGTAACTCAAGCACGACCCGCAAGTGTTCTTCGTGCTCCTCCTTAGCGGGTAAGTAAATCAAAATGTCGTCAATGAAGACAACCACAAAACGGTTTAGGAACTCACGGAAGATTTGATTCATCAAATTTATAAACAAGGACGGTGCATTAGTTAACCCAAAAGGCATCACTAGGAACTCATAATGGCTATACCACATTCGGAACGTCGTCTTCTAGATATCCTCCTCCTTCACTCTTAATTGGTGATAACTCAATCTCAGGTCTATCTTAGAGAAGCAACAAGACCCCTTCAAATGGTCAAACAAGTCATCTACACAAGGCAATGGGTACTTGTTTTAACAGTCACCCAGTTCAACTTTCGGTAATCAATATAAAGTCACAATGTGCCATCCTTCTTTTTAGCAAAGAGAGCCAGTGCTCCCCAAGGTGAAGTACTAGAGCAGATAAAGCCCTTATCTAGCAATTCTTGGAGTTGAATCTTCAATTCACTCAACTCAATGGGTGCGAATCTATACGGTGCCATAAAGATCGGTGTCGTGCCAGACACTAAGTCAACAAAGAACTCAATCTCACGGTAAGGTGGTAAACTAGTGAGATCTTCGGGAAAGATGTCTGAGTGTTCGCAAACTACCCTTGGCAGCTTAACTTAGACTACATCGCTCTCAACACTCAAGAATGTAGCGAGCAGAAGACTAAGCTTGCCTCAGCCATGCGGATCACACACTGGCAACAAGGCCCTATCAACTAGGTCCCCCAGGAAATAAAAACAGTCACCACTCGAGGTGCACACCGTAACTCTTTGACAGTAACAATCTATAATGGCCTGATAGGATGACAACTAATCCATGCCCAAAATAACATCAAAACTCGACATATTAATCAACACAAAAACAAAAGGAAGTCAGTGACCGGCATCTTCTATTTCACAACCCTAACACCCCTAATCCAACACAACCTCACCACCCACAGGTGACTCTATCCTGAGTGAAGATGCTAACCGAGCCACTTCTAACCCCAATGCTGATGTGAATGCAGACGAAATAAAAGAATGGGATGTATCGGTATCAATCAATACAACGACAATAGAATTACATAACAAGAAGTTACCTCTCACTATCGATGGCACTAGTAACAAATCTGGCATGGTAGCAGCATACATACACCCCGTAGGTCTCTGCTCTACCTGTTGACCTCTCGAAGCATAAGTCTGATACACTGATTAAGCTGAAGAGGCTCCCTGATTGGCCCTCGAGGCCTGTGCTGATGCTGTAGGTTGATGGCTCTGTGTCTGCCTCGAACTAGACGCCCTAGATGTGCCATCTACCTGAGGGCAAAACCTCTCCAAATGCCCTGACTGCCCACATTGATAACAAGTAGGTTGTTGCCCTCTCCCCTAACTCTGGCCTTGAGAATGAGCCGAAGACGGTGTGGACTGTTGCCCTTTTCCCTTCTGTGGGCAAACTACAGACCCCTGGGACTGCTATAGGTTGGAACCCCTCTGCCTTTTACTATCTTGGGTCTCCCCCTAAACCTCTTGATTCCTTCGCCTGGAGCCCTTCATCTTCTCTTCCTCAGTCTGAATCATGGTCTCTAAGTGAGCTGCCGCCTTCATAAGATGACCGTATTCCCTAATCATGGATGCGGCTACCTTGAAAAGGAGTCTAGTCCTCAACCTCTTCTCAAACTCCAAACAACGGCATTCCTCCGTTGCTACAAGCTCCGGTGCAAACCTCAATAGACTAGTAAAGGTAGCCTCAAACTCAGCCACCGGTATGTTGAGCTACTTGAGCTTCAAGAACTGCTCCCTGAACTTCTCCCTAATAGTAGGTGGCAAAACTTGTCCTAGAAGGCATTGACAAAAGCCTCCCAAGTCCCCCCAATGCGCCCTCGCATAAACTTCCACCACTGACCCGCATCTCCCTTCAGTTGGAAGGATGCCAAAGTCACTCTCAACCCATTGTCCTCAATGCCAAGCATCTCGAACGTCTTCACCATGTGCTCTAGCCACTCATCCGCCTTTAATGGCTCTTTCGGATCCCCCACTAACTCATTCAAATTTGACTGGAAGAACTCCCTCTTCAAAAACAACGGCCCTATCTCAGCAACATAGGCATGGACTTGATTCTCAGCTCTAAGAATGTCCATAGAATCCCGCAAAGCTCCGGTCATCTCACGGGCTAAAATGGTAATGCCCCAACCCTTTACATGTCATAGATATTGTCCGCTTTGCGCTACACCTGCACGGATTTGTTCTTCCTAGTGGATCACCCATCCCAGAACTACTCTAACCTAAGCACGCTTTAACTAGGGAATTCTGCTAGGGATTTCACCACCCTGGAAAAGGCCTGGATGCTATATAAGGGTCTAGGTTTTTGCTTTTGTAGCCTAGAAACTCCCCTTTCATTCGCGATGTGGGACACCAGGACCTTAAAATCCACCCCCCGTAGGGCTGCACGTGCCCATGTAGTAGCCTACTAGCTCACAACCCCGCCCACATGCACCGAGAGACGCCAGGGGCCCATACTCCATACGCCGGAGAGTTGGCTTTGATACCTTTTGTAACGCCCCAACCCTTTATATGTCATCGATATTGTCCGCTTTGGGCTATGTCTGCACGAATTTGTTCTTTCCAGTGGGTCACCCATCCCAGAACTACTCTAGCCTAAGCACGCTTTAACTGGGGAGTTCTGCTAGAGATTTCACCACCCTTGAAAAGGCCTCGATGATATATAAGGGTCTAGGTTTTTACTTTTATAGCCCAGGAACTCCCCCTCCATTCCCGATATGGGACACCAGGACCTTATAAAAGCACCTATGACCTGTTGACCAACCGATTCAGCCACATTAGGCTGACCAACCCCTTTCTCTTGCATCGGAATATCATCCGTTAATGGTACTTCCTGCTGTCTAGGCTTGCCACGCCTACCACCACCACGTCCACATCCTAACATCCTAATGAAGGTAACACAAGAGATTAGCGCATTTACAAATGTGCCTAAGCTAACTCACTCGCGTCCTAAAGCGGTGGACAACAATTAATTCACTCCATATAAGCACTTAGTTACGTAAACACATACAAATTTCTTTTCTAGATAATGATCGTCCTGCGACGTTGCCAGAGTTCCAGCTAGAAATAGCAATGATCAAGTGCTCTTCTAACAGGATTTCTAGAAACTCAAAGACCCAGTCAATATCTTAGAAATTAAATTCCATCACCACTTAGTCATATAAACATGTTATCATATAACATACTAGGTTTATTCCTAATATCCTCTAGCAAGAGAACCTATTATGGTAATAACCACTTCCCACGATCCCAAAGTATTCAAACTCGGTAGCTTTGATACCAAGTTGTAACGCCCCGACAATATTACAATAAGATCATCCCACAATAGATATTAAATAACAACGGATGTCTAAATATAATCTTCTTCCATCCATAAGGTTTTATCTTTTTACAAAACTGTAACATATGCGATAATACATTCACAAGTCCTAACCCTAAATCTATAGCATGTGTCATCAGTAAAAGATATGAAATAAGAGTTAAACAAAAATAGTAATGCCCTATTCTCTACAACTTTCCAAGACAGTGCTTGGTTACGACAAAAATGAGTTTAAACTCAATACAAATAAAGCCCTAGGCTCGTACAAAATAAATACAACAACAACCAAAAATGAAAGCTCTAGGCTTCAAGTCCTCCCAAACTATTACCTTAGCGAAGGCATATCATCAGCACCTAAAAATGATTTTCCACATAGGGTGAGCGAAAGCCCAATAAAGATACTCTAACACAGTGTATGAATTTTAACAGAGTTATAAGGTGAATGCATATGCAATGCTCGTGTCAAAACATTTTCTAACTTTTTCCAAAACCATTCCATGCTAAGTTTATATCACAATTCATGACATCATTTGCTTTACAATAGAAAACAGGGCAGTGGATACAACATTGGGAATCTCTATGACGTGTTTGCAAGTAGGCTACAAGCACTACCAATTTGTCATTTTTAATAACCGGAAGGCTCGACACCTAACCGCATGGGTTTCTGGACTTTCACCAAGGACACACAGGCCAACATAATACCACAACTACACTCATACCCAGATTCACCAAGGTATTCACCAATTTTTCTCAAAACAACAACATTTTCAATGTGTTAAATATGTTACAATGCTCAATGCAAATGAATGACAAAATAGTTTCAATTCACCTAATTTTTATGCAATTTCTACAACAGTCATAGCTATCCTCCACCGATAGCCCAAAACAGATATCTCTAAACAGATAAATAATTTTTAACACAAATATACTTTTCAACATTTCCAATCAGAAGTGATAATTCATATCCAACTCCATCACCATTATTATCATTATTCCAATTCCATATAACCAACATCAATTCCATTTCCTCTTTTCAAAAATCAAATTCTCACAATTAGGGGCAAAAAACCCCTTTCTTTTGAAATCAATCTCCATGGATAAAATCCACCATTTTGCACAACCCAACCATTTTTACAAAGCCACAATGATATACAAGAGCCCATTTTGAAAACCCCTCTTTTGATTTCCAAACCAAACCCTAGGTTTTATCCAAAAATTCTGAAATCACTATCTTACTTAGAAAGGCAAATAACTAAGCTAAAAATCATTAAAAAAAATGGTCAAAGTAATCCCTACCTCAAATCTAGAAAACAAGAGAGAGTGTGAAGAAACTTTGACGACACTGAAAATCAACTTTGCTCCAATCAAAATGAAGCTCTAGGTGAGCTCTACTTTTTTATCAAAGGGACTATGGTGTAGAAATCAACGGATCAAGATGTATTTGAGGTTTAGAGATGGCTTCTAGAGAGAGAGTAAGTAGATCTAGGTTTTGGAGTGTTTTAGAGAGAGAGATGAGAAAATGACTCAAAAGTGACCCCATTTCGAACTAATATACACACAGATTGCTTGAGTGCATGAATGGTCGCTCGAGCGACCAGATACAACGAAGACACCGCTTGAGTGCAATAATTGTTGCTCGAGCGCACAACGCACCCTCCCAATAGTTCAGACCTGCAAAAGTTTGCTCGAGCGCAAGAAGCACCGCTCGAGCGTAGATATCAAACTCTCAGTAGTTTGCAGACTGTAAAAGACCACTCGAGCGCTCAAGCACTCAAGCGAACAAGCAAAATTCTAGGCAATCAACTCTTTGAAAATGGACTCCCAACCTATTTCAAACTCAACCATAACTTCCAATAACCAAACCCAATAAACAATAGGATGAAAAGAAGTTGAATAACCAATGAGACAAGGGAATTCTGGATCCAAAACAATAAATGGGTCAGGTCCAAACTAGAGTCTCTATATATTGTGGACTTACTAAAAATTGTTACATTAAATAATTCTTCCTTCTCAAACCCTCATTAGTTTAGATTCTTTCGTCTCATTCAAATCCAACTCTCATCCTCATTGTTCATTGGTATGAAAGATTTGCATGATAAAAACTCAAATTTTAAGATGGATGTCATCGTTTATGACAAAGCTAGCAACAAAAAAATAGCTATAGTTCAATAGTAGTCCTCCCAAAAAAGTAAGTTTAATTCAAATGTACAGGTTTGAACGAATTATTTTTATTTTTATTTTTAAAATTTGGAAGTTTAGTTTCGAAACAACTACAGTACTCCAATTTGAAAGTGCGAGTTTGAACAAATAAAAATGGTTTGGCAATAGTCATTTAAAAAAAAAATTATTTCAGAAGTACATGTCTAATTTTTTTTTTTTTATTTTGGTTTGGAAGTTCAATTTCAAGTGAAAGAGAATTGTTCGATTTACTACTTCTAAACCATGGATTCTCATACGAAAACCAGTGGGCCGACTTTGGCCCAAAAACACCAATTTTTTTTTAACTGTTATTCTACTCCACAAAAAAATCTACCTAAATTTGAAAGCCCTAACAAAATTTGGTGAAAATTCAAAACTAATATATTGTTAATTGGTGAATTATTTGAAATAAATGGATGATTATTTTTATTGGCAAAAATCAAAAAGTCAATTGATATGGTGAATTATTAAATTAATCGACTCCATAGTGGCAGAGTTTGAGGCCACCTTTACGAGCCTATCCCATTTTGCACCGGACCTCATGGCAATGGAAGAGCTTCAGTGTCTATAGTTTGAGAAGAGGCTAAGGCCAAGAATTTTGTGAAACTAATGGGGAACATGATCCAGGATTATGATAGACTAGTGGAGTCCATGACACATGGCGAGATTATACTTGAGGGTGAAGAAAAGAGGCGACAGCTTAAGAGGCAAGGGTTTTCAAAATCCCGAGGGGGCACTATTGTATCCAAAAAGTCGACGGGTTCTACGTCTTCTCATCTACTACCATTACCGGCCGTGTCATCCATTCCTATGTCTAAGAAAAGTACGGGTAGTACAGGACAAAGTGGGATCACTTGTTATCGGTGTGGTGAGTAGGGTCACAAGTCTGTTGCATGTCCACGAAGGAGTAACCAATAGTGTTAGACTTATACTTGTCCTTAGAGCCAAACATTGGGTGGAAATCAATCACCCGTTTGTTATCAATGTGGGCAGCCGAGTCATATGAAGAGGTCTTGTCCCTAAATTGCTAGAACGGCCAGTGCTTCAGGGTTTCAGTCAGAACAGAGCCAGAGGTAGACTCATCAGCCAGTTCAGTCTGGACAAACATCTAGAGTCATACATGAGGCCACTTTCGCATAGTCTGTGCAACATGCCTATCAATAGAGGGGTGATCAGAGTGAACAGAGACCTTAAGGAAAAGTTTAAGTAGTTACCGCATCCGAGAAGTCGACTGGGCCGTTAGTGATGTGAGGTACATATCTCATATATAATAGTTGGGCCAATGTGTTGATAGATACAGGGGCATCTCATTCATTCATGGCATTTGCAATTGCATCTATGTTAGGGTTAGAACTTGAACCATTAGAGTCTTCTCTTGTGGTATAATCACCAATTTGAGGTAAGATTGTTCTGAACGATGGGTGCCAAGGGTGTGAAATCAAAGCCGCTAATCGCCGACTCCCTTTTAGTTTGGTGTTGTTAAACATGACGGGTTTTGATGTCATCCTCAGCATGGACTAGTTGTCCTCTTATCGTGCCATTATAGATTATTATCGTGGGAGAGTTACTGTGTGCATTGCTGGTGGTGACTGTTTTTATTTTCTAAGGGATGGAACTGATAGACTTTTACCGCCTTTATATGACTTTCGTAGTCGAGGCAAATTTACTTCTCTTCTTGCAACTTTGACAAATAATAGGAACGGTGGAGTGCGAGGGGTATTCCTAGGGTGGTTTGTGAGTATTTAGATGTCTTTCCAGAGGACCTCACTAAATTGCCACCTCATTGTGAGGTCAAATTTTCTATAGACTTAGGCCCCGTTTGGGGACTTACCTTTTTAGCCAATTAGCCAAAAAGTTACTAAATTAGCCAAAAAGCCAACAACTCATACCAAAAAGTCAGAGATTCTCTTTTCTCTCTACTTTTTGCACATCTTTTCGTAATTAGCCAAAAAGTCATCCCAAACATACAAGTTTTTTTTACCTACCTTTTTAGCCAAATAGCCAAAAAGTTACTAAATTAGCCTGTTCCCAAACGAGGCCTTAGTGCCGAGCACAACACCCATTTCCATGTCACCCTAAAGATTCGCTCCGATAAAGTTACTTGTTTTGAAGGAGCAATTGCAAGAGTTGTTAGATAAGGGTTTTATATGCCCTAGTGCCTCACCATAGGGAGCACCGACTCTTTTTGCCAAGAGGAAGGATGGTTCATTACGTCTTTGCATCAACTACCGCAAGCTAAATAGGGTCACAGTTAAAAATAAGTATCCGTTTACTAGAATAGATGATCTTTCCAATCAACATAAGAGTTCTCAATGTTTCTCAAAGATAGATCTAAGATCGGGGTTATCATCAATTGTGTGTGAAAGAGGAAGTTATTCTGAAGATGGCCTTTCATACTCGATATGGCCACTATGAATTCATCGTAATGTCATTTGTTTTAACCAATGCCCCTGCCACTTTTATGGACTTGATGAATTGAGTCTTCCGAGAATATCTTGACAAGTTTGTGGTAGTTTTTGTGGATGACATCCTTATATATTCACCTTCGTTTCCAAGGATGGGGCTAATGTGGACTCTTCAAAGATCGAGGCAGTACAAAATTGGGAGTGACTTAAGAAAGCTTTTGAGATCCGCAGTTTCTTGGGTCTAGTCGGTTACTATAGACGGTTTGTGAAAGACTTTTCCACATTAGCTTCTCCATTGACTAGGCTAACTAGAAAAAAGAGTGAAGTTTGTTTAGAACGAATCATGTGAGAAATCCTTCTTAGAGCTGAAGGCTAGATTGACCACTGTGCCAATTTTAATCATTCCAAAAAGAGGGTTGGCTTACACGATGTACTGTGATGCCTCTAGAGAAGGTTTGGGATGTGTTTTACTACAAGAGGGTAAAGTAGTGGCGTATGGTTTGCGCCAATTGAAAACCCACAAAAGAAATTATCCAACTCATGACTTGGAGTTGGCTGCGGTTATTTTTGCTTTAAAATTGTGGAGACATTATTTGTATGGGGAGAAATTTGAGGTCTTCTCAGATCATAAAAGTCTTAAGTACCTATTTTCCCAAAAGGATTTGAACTTACGTCAAAGGATGTGGATGGAATTCTTAGAAGATTATGATTTTGAATTACACTATCATCCTAGAAAAGCCAATGTGGTGGCCAATGCTTTGAGTAGAAAATCCATAAGTACCATTACTAATCTTGCTATTAGGGAATGGGAAATGTTGGGTGATTTGGTCGAATTCGATTTGCATCTTAGTGAATCTCCCAAGCATGCCACCTTATTTTTTCATCCTTGCACAACCAACACTTGTTACTCGGGTTATAGAGGCACAATAGGGTAACTTGGAAGTTGAAGCAATCAAGGAGAAAATCGCATAGGGGAAGGAGAAAAAGGGCTTGAGGGTAGATTTTGATTCTAATGTTCGGTATCTGGATTGCATTTTTGTACTTGAGTCGTGTAGATACGAAGTACTTTGGGAATTTCATCACTCCCACCTTGCGGTACATCCGGGAGGCACAAAAATGTACCATGACCTTAGCTGACAATTTTAGTTTGGGGGGGTATGAAGCAGGACGCAACTTTATTTGTGTCCAAGTGTTTAACTTGCCAACAAGTCAAGGCAGAACGTCAATGGCTAGCTGGGTTATTGCAACCTTTTCCTATAGCCGAATGGAAATGGGAACACATCACTATGGAATTTGTTTCAAGCCTTCCTAGAACACAAAGAGGTAACAATGCAGTTTGGGTGGTTGTGGATCAACTAACTAAGTCGGCTCAGTTCCTCGCTATGTGTATGGGTGACTCGGTTGATTACCTAGTGGAACTTTACATTAAAGAGATTGTCCACCTTCATGGAGTTTCGGTGAGTATTGTCTCATATCGAGACCCTCATTTTACCGCACAGTTGTGGCAAAGTTTACAGACTGTTATGGGCACTTAGTTAACCTTTAGCACATCCTACCACCCTCAAACTGACGGACAGTCTTAGCTTATTATCCAAATCTTGGAAGACATGTTGAGAGTTTGTGTACTAGACTTCAAAGGTTCTTGGGAGTGACACCTACCTTTAGTGGAGTTTGCCTGCAATAATAGTTTTCAAGCTAGCATTGGGATGGCACCTTTTGAAACCTTGTATGGGCAACCATGTAGATCACCAGTGTGTTAGACTGAGGTGGGGGATTCACTTATGCTTGGACCAGAATTGGTTTGTGAGACCACCGAGAAACTAGCTCTCATTTGGAAAAGGTTAATTGCGGATCAAAGTCGACAAAAGAGTTATGCTGACTGGGCAAGAGACCTCTATCTTTTGATGTGGGTGATCATGTATTTCTAAAAATATCACCTAGAAGAGGATTAATGAGATTTGGGCGAAGTGGAAAATTTTCACCTAAATTCATTGGCTCTTTTGATATTATAGAATAGGTGGGAGAGGTAGCCTATCGCCTTGCCTTGCCACCACAAATATCCGGAATGTACGATGTGTTTCATGTCTCTATACTCTGCAAATATGAGCCTGATCCTTCCCATGTCTTAGATTAGACAAATTTAGAGGTGGATGAAAACGCTTCATATAAAGAGAGACTGATGAAAATCTTGGACACTCGAGAACAAGTTTTAAGAGGGAAAGTCATTCCCTTAGTCAAAGTGTTATGGCACCACTACGAGTGGAAGAGGCTACTTGGGAACGAGAAGCCGAAGTCTGCAAGAAATACCCGAATTTATTTCATGATATGTAAACTTGTTTGTTTGTTATTTCCAGATTATATGTATGGTGGTCTATAGAAGAAAGTAAATAAGAAAAACTTAAGTCTTAATGCTATTACTGCGTTCAGCTTTAACTTCGTTTTGAATTGTGCGGTTGTGATGATTGAAAATTATCGTTAATATGTTATTCATCTTTCTTGGGAATTGTTGGAGTTGTCTTGGTAGGAATTATGAAATTTCGGGGGCAAAATTCTTTAAGGAGGGTACGTTGTAATAGCTTATTTTGGGTGACCGCTCAAGCGGTCATTTGGTCGCTCGAGCATAGATGCACAGCTCCCAGTATCTTGCAAGTTTATAGGTGAGACTGCTCAACCGATGGAAAGGTCACTCGAGTTTAGATTTAAGCTCTCAGTATTTTCATTGTAACTCTGCAAAACTTCAGAGACCATGCGTTTGCTGCTCGAGCGATGGAAAGTTCGATGGACAGTTTGCTCGAGCGGTCTCTTTGTATTTTTACACTTCGCTCGAGCGATGAAAAGTTCGCTCGAGCAATCTGTTCAGGGCAGCAAAGTTAAAATGGGATCTAAGTACATTTTTAGCTCGCTTTTTCACACTTCTTCTCTCTTTGACAGCCTTTTTCCAAAACCCTAGCCCTAAAACTCTAGATTTCATCTATCAATAGCAAGAATCTTTCTTTGTGTCTTCAATAAAGTTGTTACTCTCGCCAAAAGCTATATTTTGAACCAATTAGATCGTGTTATTTCGAAAGTTCATAGCATGGATCTTCATCTTTCACTTACAACTCTTGAGGTAGGAATATCTTTACCCTTATATATTTATAATTCGGTTTAAGAGTATGTGAATCTTAAGGTGTGAGATGATTATTGAGATGGGTTATATAGATATATATATATACATACATATGGATTTTGTGTTGATGATGGGTTTTGTTTGAAATTGATGAAAGGTTGAGTAATCAAATATAGAAGATTGTGTAAAGAGACTCGAATAGGGAAAATTAATACATAGAAGGAAAAGCCCTCAACTTATTGTGTAACCCTAGAGATTGTTCATGAATTTGACTTAGAAGGGAAAAAGTGAAATTGATGAGTAGAATTGGAGGATCCTTGTGATTCCTTGTGATATGTTTAAGGTGTTATTCTGTTGGAAGGTAGCATTGTTATGCTTTATAGCCTAACCATGTGGAATGTATTCAGGTGCTCACTTGCCCGGTTATGTGAGGACAACAAATGTGGGAATATATTGAGGTGTCCACTTGTTCGGTCATGAAAGGACAATAAATGTGGAAGGATTGAGGTGTCTACTAGCCATCCGTGTGAGGATGGGAAAATGTAGAATTGATTGTAGAGATGAGTGTTATGCTTTAAAATTTGGAACATTGAATTCATGGGTATCGGTAAAGATTATGCATGTTTTAAATCAAATGTTTATATACATGGTTAAATATATTCTCTACTAGGCAATTACTCATTTCTATCTAATAACATTTCAACACATGATGAGTCACAACCTTGCCAATGAAGAAGAAGATGGCTATCTCTTTAAATATTAAATTTTTGTGAACTTTAAAGTTGTAATATAATTGTTGAACTTCTTTAGTATTATTATTTTGAAATTTTGCATCTTTTTGTATTAAGTGGCACAATGTAATTAGTAAATCCATAGGACAATGTTTTTGTTGTTTTCTCTAATTTATTGAACTGTGAGCCGTAATATGTAACTTTGTAAGTTGAAATCTATAGTTCAATGAGAAAGAGAAATATTGGAATTGATTTGTGTTGTTTGGATTTATGGAGCATATTCTTAATGGTTGTTAAATGGGAATTGTTTCTAGGGCACACAAACAAATTTAACGCCACATGACTCACTATTTCTGGTAACATGTGGGACTGAAAATAAGCGAGTCAAGTTGAGAAGTAGGTTGTTCAAACTTAATTTGAAAAGTTTAACGACCTTAAAAATATGTTCAAGCTTGATGTATTTACATACCGAGAACCAACTATGAGTCAAGCTCAAGTAAATTCCATAGTTTGGGTTTTGTATCACTTTGGTCCCTAATTTTTCAATTGTGATACATTTGACCATGAATTTTGAATCTTGTTCCAAATAAGAACAATCAAAGATGTTTCCCTTGCAAACGGTCTATTTCAAAGACAAAGTCGTCATACAACTTATTTTGTGTTGGTTAACTTGTATGTTGTTTGAAATGTAATGGTCTTTTTTTAATGAATAATGTTGACATTTTCTTGGTTGTAAAGTTCTGTTTGGTTCGGTTTAAAGAATCTATTTTTAGAAAAAAATTCTAAGAAACTAAAGATTAAATTGGTAAAACAATTAAAAACACATCATTTTTACATAATTTTATCTTTTAAGAGGGTAGAAATAATTTTTTCTGATATTTATTTTCGTTAAATTAGTTTTTATTTTTTCAAAAGTTAAATATGGCGACAATTCTAATGTCATTATTAAACCAATCCATTAAATCAAAAAATTGAAAACTAAAAACATTTCATATATTACATATCGATTACACCTACTAACCATTCATTACACGATAACTATTTAAAAATATATGTTAATAACAAAAACAGCCATACATGACAACCATCTATCCAAAAATATCAACAAAAGCAACCACCCATTACATGATCATTATTCAAATATATACTAAAAATTAGTTTGGTAAAAAAATAAAAATATAAAAGATTTATTATTTTTATATAATTTTATTTTTGATAGGTAAAAATAATTTTAAAAATTCAACCTAGACTTGGCTAGCTGGCTAGAGCCCCTTACTTTTACTGAGCTCTACTCTACATGGCGAAGATCATCCTCCATACTTCTTCTGTCTCTACAACTATTCTTCATCAAAAAATAAATAAATAAATAAATAAATAAAGCTTTCTCTCTCTAATCTAATCACAGCTAGGGGTGTAATTTTGGCCCGCGGCCTGTGGGCGGCCCGAAGCCCGCCCGCGGCCCGAGGTGGGCCTAGCCAGTTAAGGCCCGTTTAAGCCCGAGCCTAGCTTGAGGCCTTGGGCCAGGGCCTGGGCCATCGTTTTGAAGCCTGGCCTGACCCGCTTGGCCAGCTCAAGACCCGCCCAAAAGCTCGGCCCACCCGAGGCCCAGTGTTATTTTTAATGGAAAATAATAAAATTTTGGTGGAAAAAATTTTAAAAAATTGTTAAGGCCCACCCAAGCTCGCCCAAAGCCCGAGCCCAGGCCCAAGCCCAAGGGCTCGGCCCGTCCAAAGCCCAAATACCCCTGGGCTTGGGCTTGGGCTTGGGCTTGGGCCTGGGCTTAGTTTTCTAGCCCGTGGGTCGGTCCGGCCCAGCCCGATTTTTTGGCGGGAGCCCACAAGGCCAAACATGGGCCCGGCCCGGCCCGAGCTCAGATAGGCTGGGCCGGGCCAACATTACTCCCCCAATCACAGCATGTATTTTGTTTTGTTTTTAACCATCTCTTGATTTGAATATATCATAGTTTTCAATTAAACCCCCCTTTCCCTTTCATGATTTGATAATTAAATAATTTTTTTTTTATTTAAAATTGATGGAAAGAGCAAACTCCAACAGCACTCAAATTCTGTATTTGATTTTGTTTAGAATGTGATTCTTTAATTGTTTGTTTCTATATCTATTTGCCCTCGAAACCCATACATGACTTTTTCTTTTTCTTTTTCTTTTAGGTAATGCTTTTTACAATAGAGGAATCTTCTTTTATTTTAAATATACCTTCAGAATTAATGTGAATCATAAATTGATGAATGATATGGGTATTAAAAATAGTGATACATCTATATTATATGTTTTAAATAAAAATTGTGCCCCATCAAAAAAAAAAATACAAATTGTGTATTTATTTATTTTTCTTTTTTTTAACTTATTACCATTGTAAATTTGAAACAATAAAAATATCATTCTTTTCATAAAAGTACTTTTTCCTAAGTTGCACACCTATCTGCTAGTTTTGTATATAAAAATTTCTTGTGTTACAAAAATTCCTACTCTCCAAAAGTTGTTGCAGTTTGAGGAAATAAATAGTCTTTTGAATGTGTGCATGATGAAACCTTTTTTTGTAAAATACAACACAACAGTGTTCTCTGTTTAGTAATTGGCTTCCTCTCTCACATTATAGAATGGCTGTCATATCGAGATTGGGCATGGCTTCACCAAGAACTTCTCTATTGCATTCGAGAAAACTTAAATCAGTTCTCGGACTACATACTTTTGTTGGAAAAATGGTTTGTGAAATCATGAGTTTTGGCCAACTTTGAGCCTAAATTGAGATGGGTTGTGAACACCAATTGAGGTGTGCCTAGGTAGAAACGCATTCTTTGCCTGGTGGTGATTCATTTCGTATATATGGTTGTTCAAACCATTTTCCGAGTGAATGCAAAATTGGCTCCGAATAAGGCTTCAGCAGCACGGTAGTTGAACGAATTCAAAATTGAATTCGCCTTTGGAACCCTGAAGATTTTAAATGGAAATTCCAATTCATTTTTTATTTGGTTTCTCTCTTCTTCTTGAGAATTCCAGATGGAGGTTTGATCTGGTGTAGGCAAAATTCTAGGAACTTCATCGCTGAATTTTGTACAGTACACTTCATTTCTCACCACGTTTCCAATGGCTTTAAGAAGTTAGATGGCCGAAATTTGAACCAAGTCGTGATTGTAAGAATCACCATCTCAAATTCTATAAATACCCCACTCATCCTAAGTTGTAGGATATAGAAATTCGTATCGAATTACAATCTAAACTTGAGTCAAATTCGCGTCCAACTTTCCAAATTTGTTGCTCTGTTTCCTTCATCATCATTTAGTTTTCTGCATTAGAGAGTCTTTGAGTCTTGGGGAGAGTACAACACAAGTTTGGTTTGCCATATCTGAGATTGTTGTGCTGCGGTTTTGGATTCTAGTCATTGTATTCTGGGAGGTTGGCACCAATAACCTGAGCATCTTGGTAGGGGGGCGAATTAAACCTTAAGGAAATTTTATCCAACACAAGTCTCGACTAATTTCGGTATTGTATTGTTTTGTGTTACAATTTTCAGTTTATTTTTCCAGTATAATCTCCATGCATATTTGTTTGAAGTATTGTTGTTGTGGTTTATTGCTTTGTTTCTTTCTGAAATAATTTCAATATTTTCTTTCTCATTTCTTCTCGATTTTTATTGCAAATCAAATCTACAATCACTGATACACACTTGTGCCCCCTTTGTAAGTGAATTAAATTACATAATTTATAATAAAACTTCCCAACAATATATCCCCCACATGAATGGAATTGACAACAGCGGACATACAACAACATACAGTCTAAGAGAGAGTACATAAAGATAACACACCGCATTGAGATTGGTAGCTTTTGGCTTTGAACCTTCCCTAGTAAAAAGCCTATCGGACATACTAGCTAACCAGTGGACGCGATGCCTTGAACTGTTCAGCTATTTATGTATGCCAAGACAATAGACTACACATAGTGTATTACCAACACATCTTGGTTCCCACAGTTGTGTTCATTATGGCCCTGAACAATGTCTGGTATTCATAAGTGCTCTAGAGAATTTAGCTTTATTAATTCTCATAGAACCGGTGCAGTTCACACTCATATAGGTGATCTCGCTTATAAGGAGTATCCTGCTATACCCCAACTTGAACATTCAAGTTATAAGAGCCATTAAGAGCAAAGCTCACCCTACAAACATAGTATCACTCTTCTTATCATAGAAATGGGTAGGAGATAATCTCTGGATGATTTCCTTTAGTGATACATGAGTCATCCATAATTCAGTTGTCCCTTTGAACTTTGATCTTGGGATCTCTAGTCAACTAAGTTAAGTTTCCATTCTGGTAACTTTAAATAATAAGCTTGAGTCCCATTTCCCTCAATAAATGATATAATTACTTTTTAGCTAGCCCTTTAGTCAATGGATCCACAATGTTTTCCTTTGACTTTATATACTCAATGGAAATAATTCCATGTGAAAGCAATTGTCTAATGGTATTGTGTTTTCGACGAATATGTCTAGACTTTCAGATATATATCACAATTTGTGCCCGACCTATTGCAAATTCACTATCACAGTGAATGCATATAGTTGGCATGGGTTTAGACCACATTGGAATCTCTTCTAGGAAATTTCGAAGCCACTCTACTTCTTTCCCAGTTTTGTCTAATGCGACAAACTCAGATTCTGTTGTAGACCTTGCTATGCATGTCTATTTGGATGACTTCCAAGAGACTGCATTGCCTCCCAAGGTAAAGACATATCTACTTATGGATTTTGAGTCTTTCGTATCCGATCTCCAATTTGCATCGCTATACCGTTCTAGTACTGCTACATAACGAGTATATTGTAAGCCATATCTCTGGGTATATCTTAGATATCTAAGTACCCTAACAATAGCTTTCCAGTGCTTTTTTCCTGGAATACTTGTATACCTACTCAACTTGCTTACGGCATAAGCAATATCAGGCCGAGTGCAGTTCATAAGGTACATCAAGCTTTCAATAATATGGGAGTACTTTAATTGTGATATGCTTTCACCTATATTCTTCAATAAATGAAGACTCATCTCAATAGGTGTTTTAGCAGGATGATTGTCATGCCCACCAAATTTCGCCAGAATCTTCTCAACATAGTGAAATTGAGATAAAGCATATCTGTCAGGAGTGTTGGTAATCTTCATTCCAAGAATTACATCTGCAATCCTAAGTCCTTCAAGTTAAACCTCTTGTTTAACATCTACTTTGCAGATTTTATCATGTCATTATTACTCCCAATAATGAGCTTGCCATCATAAAGATAAATTATGACACACCTCTGTCTATTTTTCATATAAACACACTTGTCACATTTGTTTATCTTAAACCCATCCGAAATCATGGCTTGATCAAATTTCTCATGCCATTGCTTCGGTGCTTGTTTTAACTCATAAAGAGATTTTACAAGTGTAAAGACTTTCTTCTCTTAGCCTGGAACCATAAACCCCATGAGTTGTTCCATATGGATCTCTTCATCTAAGTTGCCGTTTAAGAAAGTTGTCTTAACATCCATTTGATGTATCTCCAAATTATACAACATCGCGATTGCCATTAGCATGCAAATGGATGCTATTCTTGTAACAAGGGAGTATCCATATAATCTTTTACCTATACCCCTTGACTACACGTCTCGCTTTATACTTGTCAATTGAACCATCTGCTTTTATTTTTCTCTTGAATATCCATTTATATCCAAGTGGTTTACATCCCGGAGGGAGATCAACCAATTCCCAAGTATGATTTTGCATGATGGACTCAATTTCACTATTCACAGTCTCTTTCCACAAAGGTGCTTCAGGACCTGATATTGTTTTTTTAAAACTTTGAGGCTCATTTTCTAATAATTAAGTTAGAAAATCAGGACCAAAGGATTTTGATGTTCTAGCCTTCGTACTTTATCTAGGTTCATCATCCTTTTGATGTTCTTGGTCCTTATTGTTGCTCATAACAGCATCATAGGTCCTCTTGATAGAACTTATGTTTTCAACTTCCAGAGTCATAGACTCTACAGCTTTCTCACAAGGAAATATATGTTCAAAGAACACTGCATTCCTTGACTCAATAATTTCATTCTCATGCAAATTAAGATTGTCGGATTTATGAACCATAAATTGATATGCACTACTATTATTCGCATAACCGATGAATACACAATCAACGGTTTTTTATCCAATCTTAGTCATTTTTGGACTAGGGATCACCACTTTTGCCAAACACCCCCACATTTTAAGATTATTGTAGGTAGGTTTCTGACCTTTCCACAACTCATATGGTATTTGACTTGTCTTCTTGTGGGGTTTTCTGTTCAAAATAAAATTTGCAAATAGAACTACCTCCACCCACAAGTTCCGGGGTAAACCCAAACTTATCAACATGGCATTCATCATCTCTTTTAGAGTGCGGTTCTTTCTCTCAGCCACTCCACTTGACTAAGGAGAATAAGGTGCAGTAGTTTGATGAATAATTCTGAATTGAGAACACACTTCCTCAAATGGAGCATCATATTCACCACATCTGTCACTTCTGACAACCTTAATTCTCTTGCCAAGTTGGTTCTCAACCTCAGCTTTGTATTGCTTGAAAGCCTCTAAGGCTTCATCTTTACTTCTCAGCATGTAACCATGGCAATACTGTGTGCTATCATCAATAAAAGTAGTGAAATACTTTTTACCTCCTCTTATTTGAACATATTTCAAATCACAAATATCTGTATGGATCAAACTCAAAGGTTCAGTATTTCTCTCTACTTTATTGAATGATGTCTTAGTAAGTTTTGCCTCAACGCAAACTTCACACTTGTCCCAACAATTTTGTCTCACAGACAACTGTAAAAGACTGACATTTACCAACCTATCTAAAAGGTTTTTTTAGCTTCAGTTACATGTGTTTGTGCAGTCTCTTGTTCGAACCTCCATTGCCCTTGCGTTGATGGCAATTCATCGCTCAACGTCCATCTCTAATGCACAAAAAACACTTGCCTTTGAACTTCTTGTTGTTCAACTCTTGGAAGCCCTGCTTGGGACTCTTTGTAACATACTTACTCTTTCTGTTGTCGGATTTAGAACATCATCCTTGTTCCAAACATTCAATTTGGCTTGCATAATATGATTGCTTGCCTTCTTGTCAGAACTGCGGTTGTCTTTCTCAATAAAGAGTCTCACTATCAATTCCTCCAATTTCATCTCCTTGCGCTTATGCTTAAGATAATTCCTAAAATCCTTCCATATTGGTGGCAACTTTTCAATATTTGCCTCAACGTGAAAAGATTCACTACGAATCATTCCTCCAGCATGAATCGCATGGAGAATTAATTGAAAGTCTTGCAATTGAGTGATAACAATCTTGGAATCAACCATCCTATAATCCAAAAAATGTCCGACAACAAATTTCTTTGCACCAGTTTCTTCTGTCTTATATTTTAGTTCTAAAGATTCCCACAATTCTCTAACAGTCTCCTTCACGCAATACACATTATAAAGTGTTAAGAATATAATTCCGACATAATAAGTCCCCATGCTTTTAGGCTTCCATAACAGTCACAATTTGCTAATCAGTTTCTTCCTCTCTCAGTACTGGTACAGTTTCATGGGAATCTCAAACCACAATTAAAGTAGTAAGCTGAAAAACAATTTTTGTTGCCATCTTTCCGTTCTCTCAAATGTTTTGTTTTGGTTTTTTCCCCGTAATTGACCGGTACTAATGGAGTTACTGTTGGCATCATAATTGTCAAAACAATAACAGGGGTAAGATGAGTCTCATCACTCTCCTTTTTAGTTGTCATAATTTTAAAAATTATAACACAATATAATAGCACATTTTGCAAATAACGAAAAACCTCAATCACTAATTTATTTTCTTGAATAAAAATTTATTCTAGTATATTAAAATATACTCCCACCAAAAGAAAATAAATTTTGTAAAACCTCAATTTTTTTTTTTAAATAATCTGCTACAATTCAGTCGCAAAGAAATCTGCTACAATCAAATTTCACAAACTAAAATCTCGACAATCAGTTATACAAATTTTTATGCAGGAATCAAAATCTGCAAAATCAATGTTAGTAACAAAAATCTCAACACAACAATTTATCTCCATGAATAATAAAACAAATCAATTCAAGTATATAAACAAAAATATAATTTCTGATCTAAAATTAGCTATCTGATTGTCTCAAATCAATTAGGATGTAACAACCAATTTTAGACTCAACCACACTGAATAATTCACTAGGTTGTAACAAAACTACACCCACACAGGATAAAATACTAGGTTGTAACAACTCTCATCCACATATGATAAAACCTATATCATCTTCATCATACTAGCACAATGAAATCAGAGCAAATTTACATTTCTCTCTCTAGCTTATCTACCTCAAATCTTCACCATTTCTTTTCATTTTTGTTTCTTTGTTCTTATAAGATCAAGGTCTTTCACTTTCTCAAATCAAATAAATTAAACCAAAAGATTTTATATATTTACAAATTTCTGCTCAAATGAAACAAGATTTTTTTCTTCAAAAAAAAAAAAACCAAATGATTTAAACCTTAAGTTTGTTGGGAAGTTTTATAACAAATGATGTAATTTAATTCACTTACAAAGGGGCACAAGTATGTATCAGTGATTGTAGATTTGATTTGCAACCAAAACCAAGCAAAAAGGAGAAAGAAAATATTAAAATTATTTCAGAAAGAAAACAGAGCAATAAACCACAATGATACTTCAAACAAATATGCAGGGAGATTATACTGGAAAAATAAACTAGAAATTGTAACACAAAACAATACAATACCGAAATTAGTCGAGACTTATGTTGGACATAATTTCTTAAGGTTTAATTCGCGTCCATGGAGGTGCTCAAGTTATTGGCACCAACCTCCTAGAATACAACAACTAGAATCCAAGATCGCAGCACAACAATCCCGGATATGGCAAACCAACCTTGTGGTGTACTCTCCCCAATACTCAAAGACTCTCTAATGCAGAAAACTAAATGATGATGAAGGAAACAGATAAACAAATTCGAAAAGTTGGACAAGAATTTGACTCAAGTTTAGATTGTAATTCGATACAAATTTCTATATCCTACAATTTAGGATGAGTGGGGTATTTATAGACTTTGAGATGGTGATTCGAACAATCATGACAGTTCAAATTTCGGCCGTCTAACTTCTCAAGGCCATTGAAAACACGGTGAGAAACATGGTGTACTGTACAAAATTCGGTGATAAAGTTACTAGAATTTTGCCTATACCAGATCAAACCTCCATATGGAATTCTCAAGAAGAAGAGAAACCAAATAAAAAATGAATTGGAATTTCTATTTGAAATCTTCAGAGTTTCAAAGACTGAATTCAATTTTGAATTTGTTCAACTACCGTGTTGCTGAAGCCTTTTTCGGAGTCAATTTTGCATTCACTCGGAAAATGGTTTGAACAACCATATATATGAAATGAATCACCACCCAGAAAAGAATGCATTTCCACCTGGACACACCTCAATCGGTGTCCAAAGCCCATCTCAATTTAGGCTCAAAGTTGGCCAAAACTCATGGTTTCACAAACCATTTTTCCAACAACTTTTTAGTGCTGTCTGTAAACCATGGCGTCACGTTGCTCACAAGGATAATAATAATAATGATCATTATCACAAGCAGAGGCAGAGATTAAATATCCTCAGAACTTGTCATAATAAGCTCCCAATGCTGATGATCAAGACGAAAGAGAACAAAGAGGAAAAGAGAGATCTATTTAGTGTCAGCGAAGGGATAACTTACGAAGTGCAATTATCGTTGCCCTACAATAACACGCTTTGTGGTTCTGCACTTTGTAGACACCCCATTTTTGACCGCCCTTAAGACTTGGGCACTACTAATGGTCTACTTGGTGATAAAAGATGTGCAGGGCAAAGGTTCGATTTCTTCGGCAAGAGGAGAGTCAAATCCTAACCTCACACCCCATTTTGGACCAAAGCTATTTTGAATGGTTTTTAGACCTTAAAACCCTCTCTTTCAAAATATTTTTGAAATAAAGTTCATACGATGTTCCGAGGCTCGCATTTCGTTAAATGTTGCGTTTTTCGGTAAACCGAGCGAGGACAAAGTGGAAATGAATGAAAGAGAGATGAAATCTTTGAAAAATATTTCAAAACACCTTGTTTAGGGGTTTGGAGTTGAAGAAAATGGGAAAGGAGAGAAGAAACTAGTTTGGGAGAAGTTCAGCATGAATCCGGGTAGACCAAAACTGCGCGACTTCACCAAAACAAGAATAAATTTTTGCACAGTTGGAATTTTGATGCAAAGGCTGCCACCATTGGAAAGATTACTTCCGGGGCTTCAATTTGCACACAAGAATGACCTAAAAAGGCATCTGGATGAAGGAGTTAGGCTTGCTTCAAGTCAGGGACTATGACTGATTTTTGCTGCCGACCTCTATGGGAGTGTGCCAGCCATGAATGCCAATGCCGTCCAAGAATGACCCCTGCTGGCCAATAATAGTGTGATGCCGGCCAACAATGGTAAAGGTGCCGGCCATTAATGAAAAGATCAATTTTGGACAGATATTTTGCTCCAGCTTGCGACAGCTCTCTCTCTTGAGATATTTTCGACCAAAGGCTCCATTTTCTCTATATAATGAAGCCTTATATCTCATATTCAAGGTTTATAAAAATTTTGGGAGCTTCTCACACTAAAATCCCTCTCTCTCTCTCTCTACAACTTTCAGAGCTTAATCTCTGCCTCTCTCTCTAGAGTTCACTCTCTCTTGCCCTTTTGTGCTTGAAAGCTTGCATACATCCATCTTCAACCTATCAACCCTTAAGAAGACTTTATCACCATTGGGCTGAGGTCCCTTGGAACTTGTTTTGGGCTGTTAAAGCTTGGTTTTAACTCAAAAATCTTGCTGTTTTGCTGTTTGGCTTCAAGGGTAAGCACTTGTCCTTCTAAAGCTTTGTTTTGCATGCTTGTTTTACCACCTTGGCAAACTGTTTTTGGCTTGGTTTTGAACTAAAGAAAACTCTATTTTTCAGTCCTAAAAATGATGGTTTAGGCCTATTTTGTGTTAGGGGGTTGTCTCTCCCTTTTGTTCCTTAACTTGTATAGCTTTTGAGCCATTTTTCAAGGCCTTTCAAAACAATTTTTGTGCCCTTTTAACCACTGAAATCCAAAGGATTTTCAGTGGTAAAAACCCTATTTTGAGGGCCCAAATAGGAGAGGGTGGTCCCCTCTCCTCTTGTCTTGCTTGCTAGTGTTGATGGCCAACCAAATGAGCATGTGTTTTTTACTTCTTTATGGCTTTGTTTAGGCTCATTTTTGTGACTTATTAGACCTGCCATAACTCTACTTTTTGCTATCTTGGTCACCTCTTGCATGCTTATTGCACTTGTAGTGTAAATCCTCTTTGCTAGCCTTGTTAGCCTTACAAAGTAGCATGCTTTTGTGGTTTGGATTAGCTTAGTTCAAGTATGTTTTTGGTGTTATTTTGACATGTTATAACTCTGATTTTGATTGGTGGATTCACTCCTTGCATGGTTTATACACTTGTAGTGTATTTCTCACAAACTAGTCTTGTATGCTTCATGAAGTAGCATGTCTTTCTAGCATGATTTGATTCTATTTTAGCATGTTTTTGGTGATTTTTTGCCATGTCATACCTCTGTTAAGGTTTGTTTTGGTTGGCTCTTGCATGCTCCATGCACTTGTAGTGCAATTCCATGAATTAGCCTAATGTGTATCATGCTTTAACATGTCATTCTAGCATGATTTTGGCTTAACTCTAAGAAGCTTTTGGTCATGTTTTAGCATTCTTAAGCTCTGATTTTTGTTGTTTTGGCCATGCATGCCATGATTTGTATAGCTATGGTTCATCCTAGCTTGTTAGCTTTGTGCATCAAGTCCACTAGCATACATTGCTTGACCTATTTGAATGATTTGGCATCATTTGTTATGTGATTCAGAGCATGTTTCATATGCCATTGCACTCTATGTTTCACTCTTTCAATGCCTTTGGAGAGTTGTGTTTTGTGCCTTAAGCTTGGGCTAATATGCATACATGTTTGTATAGTCCTTTGAGCTTCTATCTTAACATGTTTGGCCACTGATTTGGGCATGATTGAGGTCTGCCCATTTTAGTTTAAGTCCATTTTTGCATGTTGTTGCATGCTTGTCCATCTTTGCATGTTGTTGCATGCTTGCTCCATTTTGTTGTTATTCCATGCTTGGTACATTGCATGTTTGCATGTCTAGGTTGCATTGCATTTTGCATGCTTGGTACATTGCATTATTGCATGTCAAGATTAGCATGATTGTTTGCATAAAATGTTGTTTGTGTGCATTGCATTATGTTCAATCGGGCGTTACGTTGAACACAAGGTGGATTAGCTCATTTCATACTTAAAGTGATGAAGTGAGCCAATCACCCTTGGTCTCCATTTCCTTTGACTTCCCATGATAAGGAGATGGTCTTGGTGTCTTGTTTGTTATGCATTTATTGAAATTTGTACATGTTGGATCTTTGGCCATCATGCATCGAGATGCGCGATTGATGGTCTTGGATCCGATTATGCCTCTCCCTTGATGTTTTGAAGTGATATGGAGTGGCATAGTGCGTACATACCCTTGGGAGACCCTCCCTTTTCTCTATTTTGTGCTCTGCTGCAGCTTGGTGTCACAGCACACTAGTGGTCGACACCCTCCTATCTTTGGCCAGCAGATCTTCACTTGTGGCCGGCAGTATGCACTCTTGGTCGGCAGAGGGGTTGGCAACATCTCCTCATGGCCGGCAGGCCACTGGTGCACTCCCCAGCACTGTTCTAATGAGATCCAGCAGCTAGTTCTCAAGGACACCCTGTAGACAGAGCCTCTAAAGAGCATTTGGAGAGCTTTTTGGGATGGAAATCGAGAGCATGCATCCTTCCTTGTTCAAGGCAGAGCTGAGGCAACCTAATTTAGTGCTTTACTTTTTAATTAGCATTCGGTGTTATAACTTAATTAATTTGTTTGATTAGTTGGTTTGTAATAATTAGTTGTAGCTAGTTATTCAATTTGATTGTGTAATAATTAGTCTAATTAGATCATTAGATTAGTTAGAATAGCTTAGCGTATTCATTCAAACCATCCGTCGAGAGGGCGAATTTTGTAATAAGCGTGCGTATGTGCGATGCATGTCTTCCAACCCCCATTTCTTTCTCCCTTTTACTTACCCGCTTTCAGTGGTTAGTTTTAGGGCATGTTTCAATTAGCATCCTTATGCTTGCATGCGTGCATCCATTCATTTGTCTTGTATGCACCGGACTCAGCATATCATACTAACTGCATTGTATTTCAATACCAAGTTGAATACATGTATCAATTGTTGCATTTCATATGCCGTTTTAGAATAGCCAAGCCTATCTTAGGTGCATTCTTGCATGTGTTGCATTAGGCATCTCAGCATAGTTAGGATTCATGCATGATTTCTAATTAGCTTCTTTCTTTGGCTCGGAGTACTAGGTAAGCTTTTATGCTTTAGCATCTTGCATGAGTGTGAGTGTTGCCATGATAGCATGCTTGCCATGAGACTAATTGTTTAAGTGATATAACTGCCTGAATGCATGTGGGTGAAGGTTGGATTACTTGAATTGGAACAATTCATTGAAATCCTCGATTTAACCTACTTGTGAGTAGCAAACTTCAAACCGTTTTCAAATAAACGAACATGCAATGTTTTGTTCCAACTTAGGCGATCTAGTCTATACTTGTATGCTGTGCATCACATAGTAAGCTAGCTAATAAACCGGAATAAGAACACATGTGTTTTCAAAAATAAAATATCATGTTAGTAAAGGCCCATCTTTAGATCGGGCGAGCGGGGGTGCTCATTGCATGACCTTCCCCTCTCGTATCCAAGTTCCCAAGCCAAGGCAACTTTGGTGATGACGGACACGTGGCCTTAGGCACGAGTTAGGGTTTCCTAAATTTCCCCCAAAACAAAATATTTAGGTGGCGACTCTGTATCTGGCAAAGCAGTCCATGTTTGGCACTTCTTTATAAAAATCAGTTTTCCAAAACGATTTGCCGGATTTGGACTCTTTGGTGATTTATCGGTCTTGCATTGCACTTTGCGAGATTAGATTCAAGACCGTGACTTTGAGTCCGAACTGTAGTAAGCTAATGAACAAAACGGATTTTGTGCCATTTCGCGCACGGAGCCCGGGACGTTCGGGCACGTCTACACACTTGGATGGTTATAGAAAGAACAAACATGACTATAACTCTCTTAAACCCCTTCATCAACTGCGGGTTTGTTAAGCTTCCAGTTCTTAATGATCCTTATGGCGAGTATGAATATTGGGTTAATCATGACGATACTTGTGACTACTTTGATGATACAGCGAGTTCTAGACGGAACGAGTCGGTTTGATCCACGCTTCCCAAACTAGTGTCCGAGATGCCGAGCCCATAGTGAGACCTGCACAAGAGTTCAACGGGGAACGGGGAGTCCCCCAGCAAACCCTCCGACGAGTAAGTTAGAAAGAGATAGATGGAATGTAGAGATATATTAGTGATAGAGGAGCTTAACCTTTTCCTTGCCTTCGAAACCCACTTATATCCTTTACTAATCATTTCCTTATCCCTTCCGACCTGTCACGTTGCCCGAAAGTCTATATTCTAGCTTGCCTTATTCATTGTGAGGCCGTTCTGTTCCGACGGGGAGGGGTTATCACAATAAATGTTGTAGGGAACCTCATTAATGGCTAATGTGTGGTGCAATAACTTTGTAGGATCTTTGTCTGCTGATGTGGCTGGCTCTTTACTTGCCAAGTGTTTAGATGTCATTGGTGCTTGGTGTGACGTTGGGCTTCAAGAATATTAAGAATCATGGACTGGGCCTTAAGTGGTGAGCCATGTCCTTTATGGGCCCACCCATGTCAGTAGTCCCTCATTCCCAAGTGCAGCTTCAGACCAACGAAGGGAATAGTAAAGAAGATGGAGGTTGTGAGATGTCGATTAGAGAGGATACCAACCGGGAGGGCCGACCGCAAAGGGTGACCGAGTGGACGGACCGATCGTGGGGAGGGCCGACCGCAAAGGGTGGCCGAGTGGATGGACCAATCGTGGGAAGGGCCGATCGCAAAGGGTGGCCGAGTGGAGGGACTGATTGTGGGGAGGGCCGACCGCAAAGGGTTACCGAATGGATGGACCGATCGTGGGGCGAGCCGACCGCAAAGGGTGGCCGAGTGGACGGACCGATCGTGGGAGGGCCAACCGCAAAGGGTGGCTGTGTGAGAAGGGGAAGTGTCGGTGCGCGGGGCTCAAGGAGCGGCGGGTCACGTGGTGAAGTGAAGTGGAATAGACAGGGAAGGGGAACGGAGTAGTGGATCGTGGCCGCACACGTGGCAAAATCCTTTAATGGGGGAGGTGACGCGTTAGTAAGAAGTGAAGGGACATGGTGATATAGGGTAGTGAAAAGGCAGGGGCGGGAGTTTTTCGAAATTTTTTCAAACTGGCGGAATTGAATCTTGACCCTTGGAATATAGGCAAGCTGTGGGCTTTTGGGATTGTTCGCTTTACCTACCTCTTGGCAAGAAACCAACACGTCCCAGAAGTAAGCTCGTTTGTTTCCAGTGATACACCTCTGTAACATTTTGTGGACTTTCTTGTGCCCGCGTCCGAAGCAATTCATAGACACGCAGGAGAAATGGCCCAAAAAGAAATGCCAGCCACAAGGCTGGATTCGTTAGGAGACGATGATGCGATGGAACTGGCGAAACATACTTCATCATTAAGGGGATCCTATAATCGGACCCTTCTCTGAACCCAAATAGTTATGAGGTTGTGGTAATATATGGTGGTATGCATAGATTGGCATTCTTGAGATCAGGAGACAAGTCTTGGAATTTCATTAAAATGAAACGAGATTGTGTTTTCTGATGTTATTTATCATAAAGGCCAAGTTTATGCCGTGAATTGTTGGAGCAAGTTGGTTCAGATTGAACTTGCTACTGGTATTAATAAAGTTGTGACCAAAAGCAGCAGTGTTTGTGCCCAAGTTACTTATCTCATTGAATCACAGGAGGGCGAACTACTGTTCATTCAAAGGTTTTGGAAATCTATTGATGAGGATGAGGTAGATAACTTGAAGTCTAAGACTACTGAATTCAAGGTTTTTATGTTGCAACATGCAATTAGGCAATCAAAGATGATGGGTTCAAATCAAGAGCATTGGCAACCAGGCCTTGTTTTTGGGGGACAACCATTCTGTGCGTGTTCCGACCTTGGAATTCCCTGGACACCAATCCAGCTGCATTTACTACACTGATCAAAATCATGACCTTGGAATTCCCAGGATGCCAATCCAACTGCATTTACTACACTGATCAAAATCATGTCCACATTCCACCGTATGTTTTGTCATGGGCCTGAAGACGATGACTTGGGTGTCTTCAACTTGGAAGACGGTAGCTTTCACTCACATTACATACCGTATCTTTCTAAAATGCTCGTGTTGCCGCCAATTTGGTTCTTGCCGAATCTGAAAGGAACTTAATTCAATTCGTGGCCAATTGCTTTACTCAATAGCCATGTAGCTGTGGATTTAGTAATGTTGTGCTTATTGAATTGTTTTGTGGAAAATTTTCTTTTCAAAGTTTGCTTATGTTTGTGCTGGTGGTGTTGTTTCCATGAGACATTGTTGAATCACTTTCGTTGCTTCTAGTAGTAAATATACTGATTGATTAAAATTGGGCTTGTGTTGCTTGCTTGAATCTTTAACTTGCCTTGAAATTTATTGTAACCTCCTATAAATTTGTTACTCTCCTACCAAAAATTTTTAAATTTTTTTTCCACCAATTAAAATCTCTTTTAAGTACTTTTAATTTTGACAATACATTCTCGGTTTTTTGTTCCAATCAAACAATTTGGGACGGAAGTAGTATTCAAGTGTGTTACAAATAATTTGTATAAGGGTATAACTAAAATTTTATTAAATTGAATAGTGTTATCCTTAAAAAATTAAAGAAAATCATCATAATTATATCAAAATTATACAATGTATTGTAATTTTTCAAAACCTTAGAAAAGATTAATATAATTTACCATTGAGATTTTAATCCAAGCCAAGTCTAATTCATATATATAATACGAGTTGCGTAACACCCGTCCAAAAATCTAATCAAGTTTTCTATTTTTATTCTAAACCCGTCCATAGCCGGCTTAGTGATTTATGTCAAATAATCTAAATATTAACTTTCAAGGATTACCAAAATAAGTAAATAAATAATCTTTCGACCACCAATTCCAACAAAATAGAATCTAGTCTACATGAACAAAAATAACTTCTTTTTTTATGCACCTATGTCGTAAAATAATTTATCATACCACTCAAATTACGTGCAATTAAAATAGATCAACTAACAGAAGAAAGTTGACTTGTCAACTTATTTAAATAAGAAAAATGATAAGTCCACTTTCTATACTCATTTTCTATGCCCAATGATATGTAAATAAGATGATTGACTGATAATTAGAGAATAAATGAGAGAAAGTTGACTTAGACATTTTAATACCACATTATTGAGTTTAAAAAATAAATATAATTTTTAGACATAAATAGCAATACTCTTTAAATAATTTTGTGTCATAAGCTACAAGTAAAAGTTAAGACTTTGAAGTTGAGACGGATGAAAATCAAATAAGATGGATGTAGAAGCTAGTGTGTACAATTAGCTTTGATGAGGAGTGATTCAACTATTAGATTACTTATTCCATCGTCTTAAGCTCTTCAATAAAATTTCAAAAGGTAAAATTTCAAAAGACTAATAGTTAAAAATTCTAACGTAGCACAGCTTAAGATCTTAAAAAAAATATTGGACCACAACAAACTGGGAGAGAGAGAGTGTGTGTTAATAAAACCTAATTTGGAAGGTTTCAAAGGATGAATGAAGTGTGATTGGGTGAAACATCTCCACTAAAAGTCAGACTTTTTTCAAAGGGCTCCATCATTCAATAAGGCATTTGACTAAAAGGCAGATTTACCTAACATTTGACAACAATTATTTACATGATACAAATGCTTCTGCCAAGAGCTTCCAAGCATTACAGTGGTCACTAGAAGATATTTTTAAAGCCAACCAAGGATGAGAGAAAAGGATGCACCTAAACATTGAATTTAATGTGTTCAAATAACGAAATGTCTCTTTCGACTAAAGACTGATAAACTGAAATAGACATCCAAAGGAAGATTCATGCATGCACAAAGCACGCAAAATGACCAATTAAGATGAAAGTAAATCATGCTACACTTGCTATCATTTCTTACTGTTTGAATGAATTAAGTGCCCAATTCTGATGCTTACAAATACTCGGGTGCAAGATCCCTGTGCACATTATGAACTTCAGTTCGGCATCAGAGAAAGCACTGAACACAGGCTTAAAAGCACGAAAAACACACAAGATGCAATTATTAAACATGAAAACAGTTTAGGTGCCTGAGTTTATGATCTAGTTCAGATTTATGGTGCTCCCAAAGTTGCATCAACCACTAACATGTTCAGAAGAAGAAGAAAATCAAGTAAAAGTCAAGGTCACATGTCACACAGAAGATTCAAAATTAATTTGCCAAGTACTTCCCCATCATTCTCACTGTTTGTTGCTTCAGAAGGTTTTGCTTCACCAGATGCCCTTTGAGGAGGTGGCAGACAAACAACGTTCTTGCGCATCTGGCACCAATCCACTTGTCAGCTAGACAAATATCCACGTTGTCTTGGCTGTCCCTCTCACATTCAAAAGAATGGAAAGAATTATTTGGCTTACCAATCAATGAGGTAGAGGCCATGTATATAATATATTCATGATACAATTTAAGAAATAATATACACAAGGCAAGATTCTTACAATCAAAATAATTCTTATTCTAATTTCCATATTCAAACATAATATTCCTATATTCAACACTCCTCAAGCTAGCGTGAATATATTCAACAAACGCAACTTATCAATGGAAGATTGGAGCAAAGTTGGTTCCCACAAATTTTGTGAACAAATCTGCCAACTGTTGAGAAGAAGAGACAAATGATGGATGCACAATGTCAGTCCGAACTTTTCTCAAAGGAAATGTATGTCAACTTCGATATGTTTGGTACGCTCATGAAACACAGAATCAAAGGATAACATAATGACAGATTTGTTATCACAAAATAAAGAGGAATGAACAGCCTCCTCAAAACCCAACTCTACCAAATAGAGCGAATTCAAAGAATTTCACGTCTCATATGCCATAGCCTGATACTCAGCCTCTATAAAAGACCAAGAAACACCACCTGCTTCTTACTTTTTCATGAGATAAGATGATCACCATAGAAAGTACAAAGTCACAAAATAAAGAGGAATGAACAGTCTCCTCAAAACCCAACTTGCCAGAATAGAGCGAATTCAAAGAATTTCACATGTCTCATATGCATAGCCTGATACTCAGCCTCTATAGAAGACCTAGAAACACTGCCTGCTTCTTACTTTTCCATGAGATAAGATGATCACCATAGAAAGTACAGAAGTCAGAAGTGGAACGCCAATCAGTCCTAGATCCTGCATAGTCGGCATCGGTGAAACAAGAGAGCCCAGTGGTAAAGAACAATCCCAAGCCAGGAGAAGTCTTCAAATACCTCAAAACATGATCAATCGCGTCAAGGTGCTCTTTACGAGGTGTATGCATGAACTAACTCACAACACTAACTGCAGATGTTAAGTCAGGTCTAGTGTTGGTCAAATAAATGAGGCATCCAACAAGACGTTGATATATGCCTGGGTCATCCAGTAACTCACCAGACTCTGATGTAAGTTTGACATTAGGATCCATAGGAGTAGAAGCAGGTTTACACCTTATCATACCCGTATCTTGAAGCAAGTCAAAGATGTACTTTCTTTGAGACAAGGAGATCCCCTCCCTTGAGCGAGCCACCTCAATTCCAGAAAATATTTTAGACATCCCAATCCTTAATATCAAAAGTTTGGCCCAAGTGCTTCTTTACTTGACCAATTTCGACAGAGTCATCACCTATGAGAATAATATCATCCACATAAACTAACAAGACTATACACTGACCTGCAGAATTTCGGCAAATGAAACAAGTGTGATCGGAGTGGCACTGAACAAAGCCCATAGATATAATAACAGAACTGAAACGACCAAACCATGCTCAAAGAGACTGTTTCATACCATACAAGGATTTGCGTAACCGGTACACTTTCCCCGAATACTCCCCCTCAGCCAGAAAATCGGGTGGATGAGCCATGTAAATCGTCTCAAGAAGATTCCATGGAGAAATGCATTCTTGGCATCAAGTTGATGAAGAGGCCAAGAATGAGATGCAACAAGGGAAATAAGGAGATGTACATAAGTAAGCTTGGCGACAGGGGCAAAAATGGCACCAAAATCCTTGCCAAGAATCTATGTGAAACCTTTGGCCACCAAGCGGGTTTTGTAACGGTCAACAAAGCCATCAGCGAGGTACTTTATGGTGAACACCCATTTGCAACCAATCGTGCTTTCCCCAGAAGGTAAAGGTACAAGATCCCAAGTATGATTTTGTTCTAAGGCCGCCATATCAGTCTGTATAGCCGCTATCCATTTGGGATTTGAAAGGCCTTAGACACAGAATGAGAATGGACTCTGACTCAAGCTTACCAAGAAAGAATGGTAAGAAGGGGAAACCCTGTCATAGGAAAGATACTAGGAAATAGGATGATTAGTACTACTCAAATAACTTAAACGATTTAGAGGACGTCAATCCCGATGTGGGTTCGATGAGAATGTGGAAGAGGAGCTAAAAGAAGAGTTACCTGACCTAAAGATCGGAGAGGCGACATAGGGGGCTAAGTGCGTGGGTGACCAAAGTATACTTGCAATGGGGGAGGAGTCGAAGGTCTAGAAGGAGGAAGGGGGACAACCTCATTTTCAACCTTGTCCAAAATGGTCACCGAGCAAACAATGGAAGTAATAGGAAGAGAAGCCTGCAAAGAAGGGTTAATACCAAAGAAAAGAAGATCCTCACAAAACATAACATCCAAAGTGTGGCAAAAGTGACGAGATACATGGTCATAACACCTATACCCTTTGGACATGAAAGAGTACCCTAAGAAGATACAACGAGTATGTCACACCCCAAACCCGGGTATGACCGGCCGTGGCCCACAAGGCCATAACCCAAGGCACACGTAAGCCTAAACATGAATCCATAAACACATTAAATAACTACACAATAGTTCAGTAATAAATAACCAAAACTCAATCCAGTGACATGCCACAATTATAAACGGCAAAACCAACCGTAATCAATACCATCCAAACTTATGGAATATAAACAACCCATATATCCAAAATAATCCTAAATGAACCCCAATAAAAATAAAAATAAATATGCACTAACTTGACATGACAATCTAAAACGAGATAAATGACTGTCCTAGAGGTCCATGCAATTAAGTCCCTACTACGTCATGAGTCCACTCTAAGTCCTTCTAACACCTAGAAATGATAAACAACTAAGTCAGCTGATAGCTCAGTGAGTAGCAACATGGATAGTGTATATAATTTTGAAAACAGGGTTCGATTTCAAAATAAGATATATATCACAGAAACTAAATTGGCATACAGTTTTGATAAAGATAATCTGTTTCAAAAAGAAGGTTCCACAGTTCAACAGTTAAAATACTCATGTCTCTCAAGAACATGATAAATGACATTTTCCACTTAAAACAGATTACAACATGAACACCAATAATTTTCTAGGTACCAAGAATAACAAGTAACATGCCACACAGTTCTCAAGGCAATAAGCCCATTGGATCCAATACCGAACTAAGAGTCATCCTCGGGGTAGCAACCTGGGCCTTTTCTCTAAGACGATCCAATTGAAGGTCACCTAGCCCAACTCAGGTCTTTTCCTTACAATCGTTGAGCACTAGAGTCATCACGGCCCAACCCGAATCTTTTCCCTAGTGGCCAGAGTCACCACACACAGTGGAATAATTTCCCTGGACTAAAATACACAAATGGTCCCGATAATCAATACAATTCAGTTTCGCAAAACATGGTAGTTCACCATTATAAACATGAGACCATAACAAGTAGTCCACAGTATGCCAAGTTTACACATGTTTCAGAAATAATTCAATTCCATCAATAATATAATAATTTATCAAAATAGCTTAGTCTTGAAACAACAATTTAATTTTCCAACAGTTCAGGGTAGAGGAACATTTATAAAAATATGTAACATGCAACAACTCACTTGGAAACAGAATAATGTAATCCTTGAATAGAGTATAAAATTCCAACTAGTGCCCTGAACCAAATATGAAAACTACACGTCAATACTAATTTAAAAATACTAAAGAATAAGAATTAAGTGACCCCAAACTAAAGCACACTAACACGTCTCAACCCAACTCACCGTTACTCTTAAATATTACCTAAGCTCATGTTCTTCAAGGTCTAAAATTACCAAAGACATGGGTTCTGATCGAAACTTAACTAAAAGTAACTTTAAGATAAAACAGAATTTTAAACAAACTTTCTCAATCTATTTACTAGCTTTGAAAATTACAAACCCACTCCACGCTGTTCGAAAATTCCGAAACCCTCTAGATATCAACTAATATATCCTAAGTTTCAAACCCAATTGGTTTCACTTTTCACTTGAATTCTTATCAAAATAATTATTTACAATTAATTATATCCAAACAGGTGTTTTCTGCAGCACTTTAAAGAAATGACGGTTCTCTAGTATACACGAGCAATCAATGCAAGGTCAAAAATTTAAGAAACTAGACTCCTAACCGGTCTAATTATGCTGATTTGATAATTTTTGGATTTATACCCAACGAGAACAACACTTTCGAAGTTACTACTTTACACAGTTTTCTGGACAGATTTGAACGCACCAGTTAATATAGATTTTGACTCCAAAAAATTATGAAAAAAATTCTGATATGCAATTCAATATGTAATTAATCTACTGTAAAAAGTTTCAGTTCAAAATTTATCCGTTTGATATGGTTCTTGATTTTGAAGTTTGTGATTTGTGTAGAATTTTTAACTGAATTACACCCATTCTTTACACATAATTTAGCTCCTCAGATTTCTTAACAGTATATATATATAATACATACACCCACAACCTCTCCATCAATGAATAAAATAATAATAGAATAAGGATAAAGAAAAAAAAAAAAAAAAAAACAAAAGCAAAGGAAGAAGAAGCTAGAGAACACACCCAAAAATCCTTCATGTTTGCAACCATTTTTTCTCTTCCCTCTCTCACGCTACTGCTGGAAATTGTTGGAAGAGCTAGGGTTTTTCTTTTCTTTTCTTTGTTATACATAACATAAAAGACTCTAAATAATTATCCTTTGTTTTATTTTATTTTCTCTCTCCATTAATTTAAATAAAATACAACTAGTATTAGATCAAAATACACTTACTAATTTGTCCCTCTTTTTTTTAATATGATAAATCTTGCTTCTAAATTAAAGACTTTCACAAAAAAAATTTATTTTAGGTTTAAAATTGATTAAAAGACCCTCCAATAAAATTTAATTTGCACTTAAAGATTTACAAGCAAAGTATTTGGGATTTGAAAAATTATTATTATTTAATTATTCATTTTATTTTCATATTTGGGTTCTCACATTCCCCCCCCCTCCCCTAAAAGAAAAGTTTTGTCCTTGAAACTAACCCGAGTAAATCATGGAATAGATATAGGTACTTCTCGCGCATCTCCTCCTCGCGTTTCCGAAGTTGTCTCCTCAACTAGATGATTACGCCAAAGTACCTTAACCAATTTAATGGCCTTTGTACGCAACATTTTCTCTTTCGAATCCAAAATCTAAACAGGCATCTCCTCATACGAAAATCCTCTCTAATCTGAAGTGGCTCATAATCTATCACATGCGACAGACTATGTACCTATTTCCTCAGCATAGACAGGTGAAACACATTCTGCACTCCTGCCAACCTAGGGGGTAAAGCAACATAGTACGCAACCTCACCAACCTTCTCCAGTACCTCAAATGGGCCAATATATCTAGGACTCAACTTTCCTTTCTTTCCAAACCTGATGACTCCTTTCCATGGTGATACTTTCAAGAATATCATATCCCCTACATGAAACTCTAAATCCCTCCTACGATGATCAACATAACTTTTTTGTCTACTCCGTGCAGTCAATAATCTCTCTCTGATGGTGATAATTTTCTGTGTAGTATCCTCTACCAAATCAGGTCCCAACATTTGCCTCTCACCAACCTCATACCAACACAAAAGAGACCTACACTTTCTCTCATACAAAGCATCATAAGGAGCTACTCCCAAACTAGAATGATAACTATTATTATACACAAACTCCATGAGTGGCAAATAATCATCCCAATTACCTCTCCACTTCAAAGCACAAGTCCTCAACATATCCTTAAGGGTTTGAATAGTCCTCTCCAATTGCCCATCTGTCTGAGGGTGATAAGTTGAACTAAAATTTAACCGAGTAGCAATAGCTGACTATAACACCCCCAAAACTTAGACACAAAACAAAGGTCCTGATCTGACACTATTGACACAGGTGCACCATGCAATCTAACAATCTCTTTCACATATAGCTGTGCAAATCGAGCTAGAGAATAGTTTATCCGTACTGCAATAAAATGTGCTGACTTGGTTAATCTATCAATAATTACCCAACTACATCGTGATTACTACTATTACGAGATAATCCGCACACGAAGTCCATGGTAACATAATCCCACTTCCACTTTGGTATATGTAAGGGTTGTAGTTTTCCTGTAGGTTTCTAATGTTCTACCTTAACTTGTTGAGACACCAAACACTGAGCCACAAATTCTGCAATATCTCCCTTCATACCATTCCACCAAAAAATGTCCATGAAGATCTCGATACATCTTAGTGCTTCCAGGATGAATGCTGTAACTAGAACTATGTACCTTCGTCATAATCTCCTTCCTCAAATCACCGCCAGCAGGAACACAAATTTGGCTATGGAATCTAAGCAACCCATCATCACTAACCACAAAGTCTACATGCTTACCCTCTGTCATCTCTCCTTTAATACACTCACACTGGAGTTCAATCTCCTGAGCTAAACGAATCTGTTCTCTCAAGGTCAGCTGAACTGTTAATTGACTAAAATAAGCCCTATCACCAGGCAGAACAACCTCAAGCCTCAAACGTCTCATGTCTTTCACCAAACAACTCTCAATAGACAAAGCAGCTACATCTCCAACTACGACATTCCTACTCAAGGCATCTGCTACCATTTGCCTTTCCCGGATGATACAAAATATCACATTGTAATCTTTTAGCAACTCAAGCCATCTTCTTTGCCTCAAATTTAGTTTTCTGTGTGAAAATATACTTCAAACTCTTATGATCAGTGT
This sequence comes from Camellia japonica, assembly GCA_030407325.1. Classification (NCBI taxonomy): domain Eukaryota; kingdom Viridiplantae; phylum Streptophyta; class Magnoliopsida; order Ericales; family Theaceae; genus Camellia; species Camellia japonica. The sequence continues at coordinate 147,902,734 of JAPPVO010000016.1, read as the reverse complement.
AAATCTCACATGACTCTCCACAAAAAATGTCGCCAGATCTTAAGAGCGAAATCACTGCTGCTAACTTAAGTCGTGCGTAGGAATTTCTCTCATGTACTTTCAATTGTCGTGACGCATAAGCAATCACCTTCCCATGCTGCATAAGCACACATCTTAAACCCTGTCATGAAGCATCACTATAAATCACAAAACCACCACCATCTGTAGGTAAGGCAAGGATTGGAGCTGATGTCTACCTCTGTTTAAACTCTTAAAAGCTACGCTCACAATCATCATTCCACTCAAACTTTACCTCTTTCCTGGTGAGATTAGTAAGTGGCAAAGTAATACGGGAGAATCATTCCACAAACCATTTGTAATATCCAGCAAGCCCTAGAAAACTATGTGTATCTCTATCACAGAAGTAGGTCGTGGCCAATCAACGATTGCTGCCACCTTCATACTATCCACAGATACCCCATCTTTACTCACCACATGCACCCAAAAAGGATATACTACTCAACCAGAATTCACACTTCTTAAATTTTGCATACAATCTCTTCTTCCTAAGGATCTGCAGTACTACCCTCAAATGTTGCTCATGCTCCTCCTTACTTCTTAAATAAATTAGGATGTCATCAATAAACACTACCACAAATTTATCTTAGGGTTTGAATACTCTGTTCATCAAATCCACGAATGTGGTTGGTGCATTTGTGAGACCAAAAGGCATCACCAAGAACTCATAATGCCCATAACGGGTTCTAAAAACGGTCTTAGGAACGTCTTCATCTCTTACCTTCAACTGGTGATAGCCTGATCTCAAGTCAATCTTAGAGAATACTTGAGCTCCCTGCAACTAGTCAAATAGATCATCAATGCGTGGCAAAGGATACCTATTCTTCACTGTGACTTTGTTCAGTTCTCTATAATCAATACACAATCTCATAGACCCATCATTCTTCTTCACAAACAACACAGGTGCACCCCAAAGTGAGACACTAGGCCTAATAAAACCTTTGTCTAGCAACTTTGTAACTGAGTTTGCAACTCCCTCAACTCCAATAGTGCCATTCTATAGGGCGCTTTAGAGATAGGTGTTGTATTAGGGACCAAGTTAATGGAAAATTCTACCTCACGATCTAGGGGAAGTCAAGGTGGATCCTCTGGAAAAACATTAACACATTCACTCACTATAGGCAACTCCTCTAACTTCGATTCTAGCAGTTCGATACTCACCACACAAGCTAAGTAACCATGACACCCTTTTCTCAACATTCGGTTAGCATGAAGGGAAGAAATAAAACAGATAGAAGACCCTTTCCTATCTCGTTAAAAGAAAAACTCATATTGTCTTGGCATAACAAAAACTACAATTTTTCTAAAACAATCAATAGACGCATGATACTTCATCAATAAATCCATCCCCAAAATCACATCAAAATTATTCATCTCTAAGGAAATCAAATCCACTGAAAAAATCCTACCATCCAAATGTACCTCACAAGATCTACAGACATCTCCGAACACTGCTGTTTCTCCTTATAGAGTAGACACGGTAATACAAACATCCAAACGATCACAAGGAAAAGGCAATCTAAGTAGATATTTATGTACTAACTCTTAACCTTCAAAATTAAATTAAGAAAGATTCAACACAAGTTTAAACAAAACTAACTAAACCAAACACTACTAAGGACTCTAGGGACTCGGACCTCGTCTAAATGATGAAATACAAGATATGTAACTCAATAAACTACAGCTCAGATACCACAATTGTCACACCCCAAACCCAGGTATGACCAGCCGTGGCCCATAGGGGCTTAGCCCATGGCACACATAAGCCTAAATATGAATCCATAATTGAATAACTATACAATAGTCCAGTAATAAATAACCAAAACTCAATCCAGTGACATGACACAATTATAAACAACAAAACCAACCGTAATCAATACCATTCAAACTTATGGGATATAAACAGCCCACATATCCAAAATAATCCTAAATGAACCCCAATAAAAATAAAAATAAATATGCATAAACTTGACATGACAATCTAAAACGAAATAAATGAATGTCCTAGAGGTCCATGCAATTGAGTCCCCACTACGCCATGAGTCCACTCTAAGTCCTTCTAACACCTAGAAATGATAAACAACTAAGTCAGCTAATAGCTCAGTGAGTAGTAACATGGATAGTATACATAGTTTTGAAAGCAGGGTTAGATTCCAAAATAAGATATATATCACAGAAACTAGATTGGCATACAGTTTTGATAAAGATAATCTATTTCAAAAAACAGGTTCCACAGTTCAACAGTTAAAATATTCATGTCTCTCAAGAACATGATAAATGACATTTTCCACTTAAAACAGATTACAACATGAACACCAATAATTTTCTGGGTACCAAGAATAACAAGTAACATGCCACACAGTTCTCAAGGCAATCAACTCGTTGGATCCAATACCGAACTAAAAGTCATCATCGGGGTGGCAACCTGAGCCTTTCTCTAAGACGATCCAATTAAAGGTCACCTAGCCCAACCCAGGCCTTTTCCTTACAATCGTTGAGTAATAGAGTCATCACGGCCCAACCCGGATCTTTTCCCTAGTGGCCAGAGTCACCACACACAATAGAATAATTTCTTTGGACTAAAATACACAAATGGTCCCGATAATCAATACAATTCAGTTTCACAAAACATGGTAGTTCACCATTATAAACATGAGACCATAACAAGTAGTCCACAGTATGCCAAGTTTACACATGTTTCAGAAATAATTCAATTCCATCGATAAGTAGGGGAACATTTATAAAAATATGTAGCATGCAACTACTCACTTGGAAACCGAATAATGTAATCCTCGAATAGAGTATAAAATTCCAACTAGTGCCCTAAACCAAATATGAAAACCACACGTCACTACTAATTTAAAAATACTAAAGAATAAGAACTGAGTGACCCCAAATTAAAGCACACTAACACGTCTCAACCCAACTCATTGTTACTCTTAAATATTACCTAAGCTCATGTCCTTCAAGGTCTAAAATTACCAAAGACATGGGTTCCGATCGAAACTTAACTAAAAGTAATTTTAAGATAAAACAGAATTTTAAACAAACTTTCCCAAACTATTTGCTAGCTTTGAAAATTACAAAACCCACTCCATGCTGTTCGAAAAATTCCAAAACCCTCCAGATATCAACTAATATATCCTGAGTTTCAAACCCAATTGGTTTCACTTGATTTTCTTATCAAAATAATTATTTACAATTAATTATATCCAAACAGGTTGTTTTCTGTAACACTTTAAAGAAATTAACAGTTCTCTTAGTATACACGAGCAATCAATGCAAGGTCAAAAATTTAAGAAACTAGACTCCTAACCGGTCCTAATTATGCTGATTTGATAATTTTTGGATTTATACCCAACGAGAACAACACTTTCGAAGTTACTACTTTACACTAGTTTTCTGGACAGATTTGAACGCACCAGTTAATATAGATTTTGACTCCCAAAAATTATGAGAAAATTCTGATATGCAATTCAATATGTAATTAATCTACTGTAAAAATTTCAGTTCAAAATTCATTCGTTTGATATGATTTCTTGATTTTTGAAGTTTGTGATTCTGTGTAGAATTTTTAAACTAAGAATTACACCCATTCTTTACACATAAATTTAGCTCCTCAGATTTCTTAACAGTATATATATATAATACATACACCCACAACCTCTCCATCAATGAATAAAATAATAATAGAATAAGGATAAAGAAAAAAAAAAGCAAAAGGAAGAAGAAAGCTAGAGAACACACCCAAAAATCCTTCATTGTTTGCAACCATTTGTTTCTCTTCCCTCTCTCACGGCTGCTGCTGGGAAATTGTTGGAAGAGCTAGGGTTTTCTTTTCTTTTATTTGTTATACATAACATAAAAGACTCTAAATAATTATCCTTTGTTTTATTTTATTTTCTCTTCTCCCTCCATTAATTTAAATAAAATACAACTAATATTAGATCAAAATACACTTACTAATTTGTCCCCCTTTTTTTTAATATAATAAATCTTGCTTCTAAATTAAAGACTTTCACCAAAAATTTATTTTAGGTTTAAAATTGATTAAAAGACCCTCCAATAAAATTTAATTTGCACTTAAAGATTTACAAGCAAAGTATTTGGGATTTGTAAAATTATTATTATTTAATTATTCATTTTATTTTCATATTCAGGTTCTCACAGAGTAGATTTGTCATCTAATTTTGTGCAAGTGGGACTCTGATTTTGAACAAAGCAGGTACACCCAAAGACACGAGGTATAACAGTGGAAACAGAGTGGTAGTGGTCATAAGGATATGAAACGGAGTGAGGCCATGCAACACATGACTAGGGGTCCTATTAATGAGGTAAACAGTAATAAAGATAGTCATATGCCAACAAGACTTGGGAACACCCATACCCTAAAGAAGACACTAGACAACAGACATAATATGATGATTTTTGTGTTCAGCAACACCATTTTGTTTAGGGGTCCGAGGACAAATAAGTTGTTGAAGAATATCGATTTGACTAAGATGGGAACGAAATGCATTAGAAATATATTCCCCATTATTATCAGAACGGATAGTCCTAACAACTGTATGAAACTGAATTTTAACCATCTATAAAAATTGGACAAAAATGAGAAATACGTCAAACTTACGACGAAGTAGATAAACCCAAGTACACCTAGTGTGATCATCAATAAAAGTCACATAATAAGAAATTATATGCAAAATTTGGAACATGTAAAATAAATGATAAAGTAATGGTAAGGGATAAAGACACTACACCCTTATGACGAACAAAGGATAATGAACCATCAATAAGATACACAGATTGGGCAATAGTAGTAGGGACTGATGAAGAAAAAAAGGAAAACTCACACGTCTATGATCATTAGTTCTAGAATCCAGAACCAATGAAGGACTAGCAGACCGAATATGGAAAGCAGTAGAAGTACTTGTTGCAAAAGTGGTAGTAGTGGTAGATGTTGGACCATGAGAACTGCAATAAGAGATCCAAGCTGAGCCTGAAGTTGACCAATCTGAGTCTGTAACTCCTGTAAATTAAGGGAGATACGGAGACCCAAGAGCAATGGTAGCGGAATCCACTAGAGCCGCAGTACGGGGCCTGCTAGTACTACGAGGGCAAGAGGAACATTGCCTCAACTCAGGATGAACTTTGAAGCAATGAGCCTTAACATGACCAGAAGTGCCACAATGACGACAAGTAACTAGACCAATAGAACCCCAAGAACCAGACTTTGCAGCAAGAGCTATCTGATCAGATCAAACTGGAGACAAAAGAAAATGATTCGGCTAAACTAGACGCCTACGATGCTCATCACTATCAATGGTGGAAAAGGCCTCACAGAGAGAGGGCATAGGTGATTTATTTAAAATATAAGTTCGAAGGGATTCAAACTCAGAATTTAAACCCATCAGAAATTGGTAAGTGTGCTGGTGAGCAAGGACACAAGAGAGGCAACATCTGCTGGTAACTCAGTCAAAGGCTCATATTGAGCCAATTCTTCCTAACGGGTCTGAAAGTGTCCAAAGAATTCTAACACAAAGACCCAAGGCAGACTGGGAAGCACGAGCAATATCTTGATATAGCTCAAAAATGCGAGCATCGTTATGAGCATGAGCATACATCTATGACAAGGCATGCCTTAGACCGGGAATTGTGTCGCAATAGAGAAACATGTGATAAATGCGATCTTCCATGGAGTTGAACATCCATCCCAAAATAGTACAGTTATCAATATCCCACTATGCACAAGTAAGATCTGTTGCAACAAGCTGGGTAATAGAAGATAAAAACTAATGAGCTTTTCTCTTGCCCCCTAAATAGAGTTTAAGGGAGCAACTCCAAGTGGCAAAATTTTTCCCATTCAACATCACAATCGTAATACGATGAACATGAGTGTGATGAAAAAGAAAAAATCAGAACTAATTGAGACAGGCTTGGTGGGTTTAGTGTACACCATGTTCTTGTATTATGTTAATTGGTCCCTAATACGTATGCGATTATATGTTTCGATATGATTGAGTGCCACTATGTGATATATGTGATGTTAGAATTCTATCTGTTCACCGTAGGAATATCTGTTTGATAATCCGTTTCGGAAATTAAATTGAGGGCCTTATCGGCCACAGAACCCGAAATTGATTACGCCATTATGGTTGGCATAATTTTAAGAGCCTACGGTGAAATTTAATTGAAAATTGATTCTGGTCAATTTAAACTGATTAAATTGATGAATTAAGTGCCCAATTGTTATTATTATTAAAATGAACTTAGTGGAGGTTGTTGTAAAGAGGCTATACACCTCATTTCTCCTCCTTAGTTGCATTGTGGCTGATCTTGGACTCAAAACTTAGAGAGAGAGCCGACTATAGGAAGAGAGGAAGAAGAATTGGGCAATTTTGGTCTTGAGACTTGAAGATTGAAGATCAAGCTCAAGATTTGGCTAGAACTTGGGTGTATAAGGCTCCTAGGTGAGTAAGTATTCCTTGAATCATGGATTTGTGCTTGCTAATTGTAAATTCAGAGTTGAATGAGGATCAAGAGCATGAGTTAAGTTGGCCTTGTTGGAATTAAAGCTTGGTATATGCATGTATGTATAAATTTGTGTTGAAATAGCATGTACAAGCTTGAAATACATGATTCATGTAGAGTTTTAGTTGAAACTCATGTGTTGATCACCATTTGTGTTATCTAAGTTGGGAATGTGGCTAAATCATCACATGCATGTACAATTTGAGAAGATATGAGCTTGAATGCATGCACTTGTACATTGTTAATGAGTTTGATGGGGGATTGGGGCATGCATGTGACTTATTTGTGAAATTGAGCCTCATTGAGTTGTAATTTGGGGTCTATACCATGTTAGCATGATTATATTTGAGATTTGAGCCATTGCATGCAAGAATTGTAGCTGGAGAATTGTTTTGGAGCTCAAGAACACAATCTGGGAAACCCATAATTTTGATGTCCGCTCGAGCGGGGGAATGTCCGCTCGAGCGGGGATTTTGAGCTCCCAGTATTTTGTTCTTGCAGGCATGGTGTCCGCTCGAGCGGGGAAGTTCACGCTCGAGCAGGGATCATGGAGGATGAACTTCTGCTCGAGCGTCCTAGTTCATGCTGAGCGTAAAAATGATGCATCCAGTACTTTTTGCAGACATAGCGTCCGCTCGAGCGGGAAAGTTCACGCTCGAGCGGGGAGCTATGTTGAGAGGCCCTCTGCTCGAGCGCCATATTGGACGATCGAGCGCAATTTTCACCTATCCAGTACTTTTGCAGGCCTTAAGGGTCTGCTCGAGCGGGTAATTTGACGCTCGAGCGGGGACCCTGTTTTCTGAAATTTTGCTTTTACATTCTGTGTTTCGTTTTCCGTTCTCTTTCACTTGCAAACACTCTTAGGCATGTGTTAAGCATTGTAAATGAGTTAATGGGATAAGAATAAAGCCTAAAGAGGAATATGTGAATTAAAGAACGGATCGAGCTATTAGTGACCCTTTTGTGTTCGTGAAATGTGTAGGGTCAAGCTCCAGGGCAAATCCACAAGCCGATCACTGTGAGTAATATCGATAGTCGAATGTTTGTGAATGTCCAATTGTTTATTCCCTTATAAGCTTTATGAGTTGCTATTTGGGATTGTGGACGAAAGTCTGATATGAATAAATAAATGGACCAAAGGTCGTTTTGATAGAATTGAATGGACCAAAGGTCGTTTTGATAGAAATGCACGGACCGAAGGTCGTTTTGACATATATGAATGGACCAAAGGTCGTTTTGACACATGTGAATGGACCAAAGGTCGTTTTGACTTAAATGAGTGGGCCGAAGGCCGTTTTGACATAAATAAGTGGGCCGAAGGCCGTTTTGACATAAATGATCGGGCCGAAGGCCATTTTGACATAAATAAGTGGGCCGAAGGCCGTTTTGACATAAATGATCGGGCCAAAGGCCGTTTTGACATAAATGAGCGGGCCGAAGGCCGTTTTGACATGAATGGAAATCTGAATGGGCCAAAGGCCAGAATATTGAAACTACAAGTCACTTGATTTGGAATTCGTATAGTTATATACATCTGCTAATTAGAAATATGAATTGGGCCCAAGGCCGTTTGGAGCTTGTTGTTCTACATTGTTATGATATTCTGTATTTGATATTATTCACTGGGCTATCGCTCACGCTCATTCATGTGTTTGTAGGTGAGTCAAGAGAAGCACAAACCCAGCCCCAGTGAAGTCTGCCGGGAACAACATGAGTTTTGGAGAGTCAGCCTTGTGTCTCACGCATGAGACCATCCTTGCCATTTTATTATGTACTTATGTTTTGTCTTGCTGGCAAGGGCCTTGTGTATGTCTGTACATAGTCTATTACAGGTTGACTCGTTTTGGATGATCCTGTCTGTAATGAATTTTGTGATACAGTACTTTTGATGTGGGTTATTAACGTATCTGTGTATGGTTTGTTTGATGTGCATATAAGCACGGCTCTATGGACAGTTTTAAATTTTTACTTCCATTTGGCCCATTTACTCTGATAAATTATGTCTATTTTGGTCTGAGGCCGTAGGTAATCCCAGGATTACTGGTCGGTTATGTCCTTAACCCATAGGGGTGGGTTCGGGTCATGACAGGTATATTAGCAAATGATGGATTAGTCATGGTGGGAGAAGAGGGGCTAAAAAACACACAAAGATAGCAACACAATCCAAAAAAAATTAAGATGCCGAAAAAAACTCAATGGCTTATCCAAATAGATGCTACCGAATAAACTCGGTAGCCCAAAAGAATAAAAGGACAGACAAAGGGGCTTAATACACGAGTCTAATCACCCCAAGAAGGGAAAAAAACTGCCACAAACCACCTAAAGAGGTAGTCGAAGCATGTAAGACTAGAACCAGGTCTGGTCGGCAAAAACCAGAGCCTCGGCAGGGATAAAGAAGGCCGGCCGAGGTGAAGACAAGGAAGAAGAGAGGCTGCGGAGGCTGGGTTGAGGCTGGGCTGAGGCTATTAAAGGGAGAAAAGGAGTTGGAAAGGGGTGTTGAAGGCTAGGTGAAGGCTGGGAAGGGTTGTCGAAGGTTGAAAAACGGTTAGGCTGAGGCTATCAGAGGCTTGAGAGAAGAAAGAAGGCAGTCGGTGGTGATGGGTGGTTGAGAGAGAGATGGCTAGGGAGGCTCTGAAAAAAATAAAAAATAAATAAAAATAAAAATGGAAAGAATTATTTGGCTTACCAATCAATGATGTAGAGGCTATGTATATATAATATATTCATGATACAATTTAAGAAAAATTATACATAAGATAAGATTCCTACAATCAAAATAATTCCTATTCTAATTTCCATATTCAAACATAATATTTTGATTCCTATATTCAACATGTTCTTCGATGGCAGGTGAGATTTCACTGTATAAGGAGTTGAGCTTGGCAGTGGCTTGGTTTCTAATTTCCTACAGAACACATGAAACTTCGGATCAGGGTAAACCTTATTCAGGAAAATAAATATACTGTTTCTATGCTTCCAAGCATTAATTGTGGTAATACTTGATACAAAGCTTTTTCTTTTTTCTTTCTTTTTTGTTTTTTTAAGTTCTATTGGCAGATTACTAATTAGATAACCTTGTAAGACAGCATAATCAAGGGATTGGGAAACCTGAAAGACTTTAACTTTTAAAAATAAAATTATTTGGCTATGATTTCTTATTATTATTGAATAAGATTCAGGGGAGAATTCTTTGCAATGCACCAACTCAAATTTTAAACGAGGCATCTGCGATAAATAGTTTCAAAAAGATTACTGTCCAAATCTGGACAAAGAATTGCTAGTGTTCCTAAAATTTTGTCTCTATCCTAGGACCAAAGGCTACAGGCATTTTAAGACAAAGGTAATGCAGGACAGTTAAAAATATACACACTACACCTATAATCTATAAAACAACAGAATTCAGGAAAACAAAGCCTTAGACCATCTCCAACGGTGAACCAAAGCCAGCATCAGATTCAAATTTTGATAAAAAAGCCACTTTTTCATGCTCCAACCATTGTACCAAAGTGATATCAAAATGAAAATTCAGCAAAAAAAACATCAAACTGAGACCAAGACACAGATTTTACCAAATCACTGTTACTGACCGTTGAAAGTGGTACACCGGTCAACCACCCGGTTGCCCGGCCGGTTGACCAACCGGTCAACCGGTTCTCTTGCAAAAAGGAAAGGTTCAAACCGGTTAAAAAATTCAAACAGATTAAAAAAATAATAATAATAATAATTTTGTCTTATCGGTTGACCGGCCGGTCAACCGGCCGGTCAACCAACCGGTCACCCACCTGCAAACACAATTGATGAATTGGGTACTGAAGAGTCTTTGGATGAATTGGGAAGGATGAAGACTCAGGGGAAGTTGATGAGAGAGAAAAGTTGAGAAGGATGAGGATTTCAAAAGCAAATAAAGGGAACACTCCTTCGAACAAAGGCAGGAAGCACAGTGTAGGTAATCAGAGAGAGAAGCACAAATTTGTAAATTATGTCCAGAAACAAAACAGCGGATCAGAGAGAGAACCAGGCTTGCAAAAAAAGCTGCAAAAAATATATATATATATATATATTTACACTTATCGGTCGACCAACCAGTCGACCCACAGAATTTGATACGGGATTTGATGAACCGTTGGAGCATGAAGTATCAAATTGAGGAAATGGCCATTTTTTTACTCAAATTTGATGAAATATTAGGTGAACCGTTGGAGATGCTCTTAGCAGTTCACACTTAAGGGTCATTCATGTGTAAATTTTGGGGGTATCGAACTTAGTTGTCCCTATACTTAGTAAGCACCCTTAAAAATTTGCAAAAGCCATGCCTTGGATATCTTGACTGACTCAAACAGAGCTTGGAAGCAGGTCCTCAACCCTAACCAGAAATACGGGAGTCTTGTTGAAGTCCACACTCACACAAGTTAATGAACATAAAAGCCAAGAAATGTAAAGTTTAAGTACACTGCCATATCTCCCAGCTTGTACCTCACATTCGATGATTTCCTCTTGTGCTACCTTTGACGGAAATAGTTGGGCAACGCGTCTTGCATTAACTTGCCTTCCATCACCATATTTTGACTTTTTGTTACCAATATGCGGTGCCTTTTTCTTTGAAGCAGAGACTGATCCAAATTGATTATTATGACCAGTACTATTACTTCGAATTCGAGATATCATTGGATTTTTGGGTGGAAAGACATGCTGAGTATCTTGCGAAAATAATTTCTTCTGTTCGCTTACTTCAGTTTTTGCCCTATTCATTACCACACCTTATGTGGGAACCGAATAGACTGTCTCAACAACTACAGCACTGGACTCCAAATGAGGTTCAGATTCGACACTACCGTCCATTACTGCACAGAAATCATTCTTCCCACTGGCTACAAAATCATTTTTCCTAATAATTTTTATTTAATTGTTTCTTGTATTTAAGTACTTCATTTAATTATACATCAGCAACACAGTTACACTCAGCACCTTGGCTAGTAAAATTGGGAGAAATTACAAACATAATTTGGATTTGACGATGACTTGGGTAGAAAACAAGCAATTCATGCAAATATGATTTAAATTGTCAAGAACTGAACGACCCCTACTTGGATTCAGAACCTCAGATTAGTAGAGACTTCTAATGGTGCTTGCCAACTAAACAACGAGGTAACAAGTTCAACAGCCTCAAACAACTAAGGCCGTTCAATAATTAAATTATCCAGAAACAAATGCCAACTTCTGTCAGTGGGCTTTCATCAGCCTGAGGTTCTTGTTGGTCTCTGATGAGAAAGAAAGACTTGGGAAACGGCAGCTTTGTGTTATGTGGACTTTATGGAGGGAATGCGACAGGAGGTCTTTTGAGAGGATCTACGCTCCTTTATCTATTCTTTTGGTTTAGAGAGGAGTGTCCTTTCTCAGTTATTTACATTTTACTTGTTAAAATAAACAAATAAATAAAAATCACACATCTATGTAAGTTGAAGTACTTAGCAAGTGATGATTTAAATGTAGCTTTATGTACTGAAAATGTACAATGATCACTAATGATAAGATGTCAATCAGAGAATGAAATACACGAGCACCCAAATGGGGCTTGTTGCTATAATTGGCATGAAGGTTGATTTACAAGCACCTTCTGCTTTTTATTGCTCACAGGTACCTGTGAACATGATAAAATAAAGAGAGTTAGTGTAACAACTATTGCACCAAAAAGGAAAGGGAAAAATGGAGACACTAGCATATAACTAAATATTCAATTTGTTCATGAAATCCTTATGCGAATCCTTATGCAATTCATCATTTTGGTAAACAGGAATCCTCAACTTTTTGTGCTCAACAAATTACCATACATATATAATCAAGTTTGCTAACAAATTTTGAAATGAGTTTCAATACAACATTACAAAGCGTAGGTGAAAAGGACTATAACTGCCTATAAATTTTGAGTAATAAATGCATAACCCATTACCTTTCATCGCCGTCTTCCAACACATGATTATGCACCTGTTAAAGAAATGGAAAAACATTAAAAAAAAAAAAGGACAATGAGTTTACTGCGAGATGAGGTGAATAAACGAATATACAAAAAATTCAAATATTATAATGATAACAAGACACCCATACAGCCAAGTGTGTACATGGCAAATACACAAGACCCTTTAGGAGACTACACATTACAACTTTATTGGACACATTATTTCAACATTTTCTCACTTACAAAACCACACATCACCCTTTAGTATAAACAGCTGCCTTTTAATAGTTTGCATAAATTCATTTTCAGTTTTTTTTTTTTTTTTTTTTTTCATTACTCAAGTTCCATCAGGAGAATGAATGTCAAATGAGATGTTAATGTATCTTCAAATATAGACTTCAAAAGTTATCACTTTGAACTCACCAGAAAAGCAGGAGACCTTGCCTCAAGAAATTTAGAACAGTTAGGTGCCCAACGCTGACATCGAACCTTAGCACCACCATGCCATTCAACGTTATAATCATATGCCAATTCAGTTTCAACGGAAATATCTTGCTCCACAAATATACCAACCCTTATTTCCCCCAAAACTATCCGCTTCCTAGTCTCACAATTTGGATGGCTGCAAGACCAAAATAATATGTCAATGCCAGGGAAGATAACCAGAATTACTTAAGGCAGACAATTCCATTTCAATATTCCTTGATACCTGTTTGCACTCCTCAGACCAAAAAGGGTACAAACAATACCTCATTATATCTATACTAAATACTAGTATATAAAGGGAGAACACCAATTGGTGAATCCCTGTTTATGAAGTTCCGTGGACATTTTTTTATACAAAATTACTCATATACAAATCTGTCATATACAGTTTAATTGAGTAATTGCTGACAGCAAATACGAGAAGACATTAATTCTACTTAACTCCATGTTTTACGCAACTAATAAAAAACCCCAGGAACTTTCAGGAACTCTATTTTGTCGTCCCATCCAATGGCTATATGTATCCAATTCCTTCCTGCCATTGATCTTCTTGAATTGTGTGCATTTAGTTTTGCAATCTCACTTGAAAATCAGACCTTGCAGAAACGATCATTTTTGTGTGCAAACTCACTTGAAGGGGGCAGTATCGCCATAGTATGCTGTTCCACCCACTGGTCATCCCCTCTGCATCTCCATCTCTGTGCAAAAGAGGTCAAAAAGAGAGACTGATGCAAGGTTTAGTATCTCTTGGCACTCATAACCAAAAATATCATTTACCAATGGAATGAAGGTAACCATAAGTTGAAGAAATTTATGTGTAATTTTGTACTGGATTTTCTGTTTCATTTGAATTATGATGTATTTTTAACACGTGTTTGTTTTGGTGAAACGTTGTTTGCATGTCTCAAGCATACAAACAGTCTGTGGGTGCGGTTGTGGAGTTGATCCACAGGGCAGTGGTGTTGGAGTAGTACCATCAGGTGCCAAACAGAAGGCCAAGAGGAAGTAAGAATTCCAATAAAAAAAAAATCTGTGACATCTTCCCAGGGAATTTAGTTGCAAATTTATGAGCCTCTGATTCATTTAGTATTCAATTCCTGCCATACTCTACGACTCAGACGCAACATTGCTTATTCAATCAAACAGGGGTTGTGGCTGCACATACTCAATAAATATAAAGAAAGAAGAAAAAAAAATAATCGTATTGCTCCAAATGAAGTTAAGAAAACAGTGGCTTATTTGCATGAGTTTACGGGGTTTTGCTCCAATGTGATTGGTTATCCTGGCAATGGTTGTGATGCGCTGAATCAGCCATGGGGTATTGAGAAAGAAAGGAAGTAAATGAAAAAAAAAAAAAAACAATGAAGGAAAGAAAGAGGAAGAAAAAAGAAAGAGGAAAAAAAATGTGGTTGTGCTTGGGTTGTCAGCAAGGAAAAGAAAGATCCTCAATAAGGGAAACGAGAATGAGGATAAAAGACTAACAACCCCAGAAATCATTTTGATTAATATGCATGAATGGTGGCACTCCTTCTGGTAGTTGAACCTTGAAAAAGATACAGCCCTGATTTGCTCTAATAATTTTCAGTAATATCAACATGAGAAATATAAAGACAATAATAAAGCCACCCTCCATGATTTGGAGCGAAAAGATAATAAAAAATGGCAGTGGCTTGCCTCCAGTCCAGATCTGGACTGGAGGGTCCAGTCCGGCCCATTGGGCCTATTTTTGGGCCCCTTTTCGATAATCCAAACCGTTCATATTTTAGGGTTCGTTGAGTACATTATCCCTGTAAAAAATCACGTCGATCGGATAACAGATACTATGTATTCGGATCACTTTTTTATGAACCGTTAATTTCTAACCGTCCATTTTTTTCCAAACAAAAGTAATCCGAATACATAGTATCTGTTATCTGATCGACGTGATTTTTTACAGGGATAATATACTCAACGAATCCTAAAATATGAACGGTTTGGATTATCGAAAAGGAGCCCAAAAATAGGCCCAATGGGCCGAACTGGACTGGACTGTCTCAGATTTGGACTGGAGACAGTCCAGACGCATAAAAAATAGCATTTACAGATGCATGTTATTGAATGCATGAAGCATTACTTAAAACCATACAGACATCTAAAGGAGATCAAGTAAAAACATGATCAATGACCTTAAAGAAAGGAACTTCCATGATAGCCATCAGAAAATTCCAAGTAAAAACAAATATCGAAAACATAACTGAATAAAGCAATATCATTGTTAACACTGAGAGTGGATATTCATTTCTTTTGTAGAAAGTTTTTCTCATTAATAGGTCATGCATTAAGATCAAAAACATATCTCATATATTTGTTCTGCATTCTCTCACTTTTGTTGACCGATGCTTCTTAATTCTACTGCATGTATGTCTGCTAAGAAACACAGACACGGACTCGTGACACAACACGGACAAGGACACGCAAATTTCAAAAAATTTAGGACACGACGCGTTAGAGACATATGCGAAAGATATGACTATATATTTATTATGTGTCATATTTTTAAATATTTAATAATTGTTTTAAGTCAAATATTTAATTTTACGAAATTTATCAACCTTTGGTATACTATTATAGTAAACACAAGTTCATTTTTAATTATTTTTTTTAAATGGTCCTCAGTGTGTCCCAGTGTGTTCTCAGCATGTCTCCAGCATGTCCGACACGTGTTTGGAGTGTGTCCGTATCCGACACTTATACGTCACCTCCGGAGAGGTGTTTGTGCTTCATAGTATTGCCTCCTTGATTAAGTTTCCAAATTTTATTTTTCCTACTTGCTTTGTCGTTCGATCAGGCAAATGCCTTTCATATCTTCCATTTTTCCTTGCCTCTTTGATTTCCTTCAATGCATGTGATGCAAATCGGGCCAGCAAAACAGGAAACTCTTACAGAAGGCAGCAAATAGGCAAACATACACAGCAAACCAGAAACTCTTGCTTTGATTTTGGTTTAGAATGTGATTCTGTAATTGTTTGTTTTTATATCCATTTGCCCTTGAGAAACCCATAAAACTTTTTCTTTTTCTTTTGGGTGATGCTTTTAAGGAATCTTCTTTTACTTTTGCTTACAGTTTATGCTTTAAGAATGGTTGGTTGACTGTAATAATAATATTTTTTTTATTTTATTTTTTTTGGGAACTAGACTGTAATAATAAATTACTTAGTTTTTTTCTTTCTTCTATTGAACTAAATTCTAATATATACCCCCTTAAAAGCTACCTAATATATACTCTTAGTCATGTCATTTTTTTTAATAATTATGATTAATTTTTTCTTTAATTATGACAATAGTAAAGTCACAATTCCTGATATCTTTAGTTATATCTTATATGTTGTTTAGTTATGATTTTTTTTTTTTAAATTATGACTTAGAAAGTATAGAATTATGTCATTTTATTTTTTAATTATAAGGTGCATATTTGAGTGGTGTATACCATATATAGTCTTTCCCTAATTTTTATTTGAAAACTTCATGGATGCTTTTAGGAAATAGGGAAAATTACCCAAAAAATCACAAACTTTGATTATTTTAACAAAATAAATTCTAAATTTTTAATTTTTTCATTAAATAAACTAACGGAAAAGATGTATTTTAGTGTTTAAACTCAAAGAGACTCTTTTTCCGTCGATTTTACTAAGAAAAATAGGCGAATTATTTAGATTGAAAATAATTTAAAATATTAGAATTTAAATTGATAAAATTAAAATTTTAGGATTAATTTTGTTAGAAGTGTCAAAATTTGGATTTTTTTTTTTTTTGTAATTTCCCCTAGAAAAAAATTTAATTTTTATTTTTACCAAAAATTACCCGTAAACAAATTTATTTTTTATAGTTTAGTTCATTTATCATCACTCAAATTATTCCGGTAACTGTTCAATTTCCCCTTTGTATCATAGATACATTGATATATACGTTCATACATGCATATAAGACTAGAAACCTACTTGTAGCATGCACTGTTTTGAGACTTCTTGTGTTACCAAAAAAAAAAATTCAAACTTACTACTATGAAACATGTAGTACATCGATATAGTAAAATCTCAAAACAATAGGATACAGTACATATGCAGAAGTATGACATATTTGATAAAGTATTCATACTCTATAGCTTACTTAGCTGAGAGACTAACTAGCAATAGGATGTCTCAAACTATATTAGTCACGAAAAAAATCACTACGGAGAAAACAACTATTCTATCTATTCTATTATACAAAGAGAAGCTTATTAAAAGGACACAGTAGCAAAAACACTAACCCACCTTAACTGCCCGCCTTCTATTGACAACAATTTCGGATTTTGAAACTCAAATTTGAAGGCTTACTTTACTTTTATATTGTTCCACAAACTTTTCAAAGGTTTTCTTTCAATCAAACCATTGACAGGTTTGATTCCTTTTTCTTTCTTTTTTTGGCCTTTTTCTTCCTAAAGTTGCTCACTTTAATTTTCTTAATCAAACTGTTGTAGCTTTTATTTTCAACCTCAACCATTTTGCCAATTTTAGAAGATACTGTTCCTCGAGTACAGACAACACCACACAATTTGGCAAATTTCGCCATTGAGGTTCCTTCCCTTTTTTTAAAAAGCTTATCATGAAAATTTTAATATTGAAGGTGAAGTAATCACGCATTGAATTTTTTGGATAAAATTGAGTAAATTTTTTGAGTATTTTATATTATTGCTTGCTTTATCTTTTAAAAGAATTAATGTGAATCACATATTGATGTATTTGGATAAATAAATAAATAAAAATTGAGTATTTAGTTAGTATTACTCTTTATTTTTTCTTTTAACAAAATAATGTAAATCACACATTGATGCTTTTGGTAAAATTAATATTTGAGTATTTATTATTACTGTAAATTATAAGATTGTTATAGAACCCAATAATGATGTGCATTTTCTTTAATCAATAAATGTTTTAATTTAAGAATCATTAAGGTAATTGTAATAAAAAATATCTAATTAAATTTACCAATCAGTTACTTACTTTTATGGTTTTACAAATTAACTCACAATTATCATTGAAACATTTATACTTAAATGCATTAATTTGTTCTAAATAATACACAACATTAAATTTTTTTTCCTTGTAATTATAATAAATAACGAAATATTTGTCACCCCAAAAAAAGACACCACTAATTGCATTTAACTAAAATTGGAAGTGATTACTGTTGTAAACTCTAAGCACAAAGCAATTCAGAGAAAAATATCTGGAAAATGTCATCTTATTCAAAACAAGCTATTGGCTTATATATAGCCTTACAAAGGTATAAGATTGAAACAAAAAAACAACCCACGTTTTACTGATCCTAATAACGTGATAACTGACTAAGGAAATGGTCAGACTCTATCCACATATCCTAAATAATAGGATTTATTAACTGAATGAACTGTTGACAACTTCAACTATAACTCTAACAACCCCAACAATTTCTCCCCTAAACTGATTGCAGTAATGCTTTCAGTTTACTCGTGGTACTACACACACACCCATTGACTCACGCAGCTTCAAGAACACATCCAGCTTAAGTGGTTTTGTCATAATGTCTACAACTTGTTCTTGTGTGACACAATGCTTCAGCTCAGCAACTCCATCTCTGGTCAAATCACGCAAGAAATGAAACCTTACATTAATGTATTTGCTACGTCCATGCATGA